>JASPKP010001424.1:22500-28940 GCA_030674155.1 Stramonita haemastoma
CGCGATCTTGCTTTAGCCTCCTGCTGAGTGAGATCTGGCGTCTGATTTAGTTAGTTCTGTGGAGCTCACGTGAGTATAACTGGATTTAAGTTTTCTGTGTGGTGTCATCATCGTGTGAACAAGGGATTGGAGTGACACCTTGCGTCATAACTTTGTGTGTAATTCAAACCTTCGAAAATCATTATGGCAGATTACAGGGAAGAGCTAGAAAGTCTAGCACGACAGTATGGACTCAAAGGAAAAGGATTATTAGAAGCATTTAAAGAGAAAGATAAGAAAGACAGAGAAGAAAGAGAACGCAAAGAAAAGACTGAAAAAGAAGAAAGAGAGAGAGACAGACAAGATAGGTTGGAAAAGGAAGAACAAGAAAGGAGAGAAAGACTTGAAAGGGAAGAGAGAAGAGAAGCCCTTGAAAGAGAAGAAAAAGAAAGGGAAAGAAAAGAAAAAAATGAAAGGGAAGAGAGAAGAGAAGCCCTTGAAAGAGAAGAAAAAGAGCAAGAAAGAAAAGAACGAATTGAAAGGGAAGAGAGAAGAGAAGCCCTTGAAAGAGAAGAAAGAGAGAGGGAAAGGCAAAATAACATTGAAAGAGACGAGGCACAAAGGCGTCATGAATTAGAAATAAAGAGACTTGAGCTGGAACATGGGGCTTCTGCCCAAAGACCCAGTAATGGTAGTGACCGTGCAAAAGACCCTCAGTTGCCGGCGTTTGTTGACGGGGTTGACGACCTGGACAGTTATTTAGAGATGTTTGAACGCTATGCCATTAGAGCTGGATGGGAACGTGACAGGTGGGCATCCAATTTGAGTGCTTTACTGACAGGGAGGGCTCGTCATGTATACACCCGTCTGTCTCGGGAAGAGGCTGAAGACTATTTCCGACTGAAGATCGGTCTTCTAACACGATACGACTTCACAGAGGAAGGGTACCGTCAGCGGTTTCGGGCTGTCAACCGGAAGTGGGAGAGAGACCGGCACAGTTTATTGTCAGACTGAAAGACTATCTGAAACACTGGGTTCAGTTGTCAGGTACTGCGGAGGACTATGAAGGACTGTCAAACCTTATTGTCAAAGAGCAGTTCATTGAGGCCTGCCCAAAGGATGTGGCAGCTCATCTTCGCCTGCAAGAATCTCAGAAGCTGTGTGACATGGCTCAGGCTGCAGATCGATACCTGATATCACAAAATCGCTCCCTGGCAACTGCAAAGCCTAAACATCCTTCAGCTGGAAGAGAGCCACATAAACCAGATGAAAAAGAGAAACTGAAGCAAGTGAAATGCTTTAACTGTCATCGTGTCGGACATAGGCAGTCTGAATGTCAATCCTATCGGGCCTCTGGAACTGCAAACAGCCATTCAAGGTCATCAGGAAGTGGAGGTCAGAATGACCGACGTAGAGGTGATGCAGCACCAGCCATGCATAGAGCGGCTGTGGCAAAGACAGATGGTCAGATATGTGCTGGGGGTGTTGTAGAGCCCGATGTACAGGGGACCCAGTCGCGTGATGACGACTTTGAGTCAGATCTGGAGGATGGTCAACTTCTTTTGGCTTCTGGAAAGAAGATTCCCTTGATCAGCAGTGCTGCAGCTGAACCATCCCTCAGGAAGATTGATAATCTCCCAGTGAGAAAGGGACGGATTTCTGGAAGGACTGTTGATGTCCTGAGAGATACTGGATGCAGTGGGGTCGTTGTCAGACAAGACTTGGTTAAGAAAAGCCAGTACACAGGGCGTGATAGGTTACTTCAGTCAGTGGACAGTGGGGTGAAAAGGGTACCCACGGCTCTGATCAGTGTGGACACGCCTTACTTTGTAGGGGAGACTGAAGCATTGTGTCTGCCCACTCCCATATATGATCTCATCATTGGCAATATCAAGGGTGCCAGGTCTGCAGATGATCCTGACCCAGAGTGGATGGAAAAAGAAAGCATGCCAAACCTTGGTGATTGTTTATTGGGAAAAGAAAGTTCTGGCTCAGGCAAGGATAATGAGAAAACGCTGGAATCTGGAACTAGAGACGATTCACAAATGGGAAAACAGCCAGAAATGAATGCCATTGATGACAAGTTCAATACTGAGGAATGTGCCGTGTCCACAAGGGCGCAATCGAAGAAGGGGGGGAGAGCATTCCCCTGAAAGTCACTGATAGTTCCAAGGCAACTATTGTGGACAAAGGAAAATTGATCGAGCTTCAGAGAGCTGACCCTTCGCTTGATAAGTATCGTAAACATGAGGAGCCTGTCATGACAAAAAGTGGGGAGGTTCACTTTGAAGAAAAGGGGGGTGTCCTCTTCAGAGTCTTCAAGAACCATGGAAAAGTGGTAAGCCAGGTGTTGGTGCCATCTCAACTTCGCAAATCTACAATGGAACTGGCTCATGACTCTATCACAGGGGGTCATATGGGTATCAAGAAAACTGCAGATAAGATCCAAGCAGCTTTTTACTGGCCAGGATTCATCAGGATGTTACCAGGTTCTGTCGATCCTGTGATATATGCCAGAAGACTGTGCCAAGAGGAAAAGTCTCCAAGGTTCCACTGCAGAAGATGCCACTGATTGATCTACCCTTCAAGAGAGTTGCAATTGATATCATTGGTCCTCTGAAACCTGTGAGTGATGCTGGACATATGTACATTCTGACGTTGGTGGACTATGCAACAAGATACCCAGAAGCTGTCCCTCTAAAGAGGATCGATACAGAGACAGTGGCTGAAGCACTGTTTGACATGTTCAGCAGGCTGGGGATCCCTGAAGAAATCCTTAGTGATCTAGGTACCCAGTTTGTGTCAAAGTGTATGTCGGAAGTGACAAGATTACTCAACATCCGACATGTGACAACGTCTGCTTACCATCCGATGTGCAATGGACTTGTGGAGAAGTTCAATGGAACATTGAAATCAATGCTGAAGAAGTTGTGTGGTGAACAGCCAAGGCAGTGGCATCGGTTCATCAATGCCCTCCTCTTCGCATATCGTGAGGTGCCTCAAGAGTCTACTGGATTTTCTCCCTTTGAGCTTTTGTATGGCAGATCTGTGAGGGGACCAATGCACATACTGAAAGAATTGTGGACAAAAGAAGTAGAACACCCAGAGGTGAAGAACAGCTACCAGTACGTCTTTGAGCTGAGAGAGAAACTGGAAGACACTCTGCAGCTTGCCAAAGGCCAACTTGAGAGGGCTCAGCATCGTAGCAAGCACTACTATGACCGCAAAGCAAAAGCTCGGAAGTTTGAAAAGGGGATAAGGTGCTGGTGCTTCTCCCTACAGACAACAACAAACTGTTGATGCAATGGAAGGGACCATTCATTATTGATGAAATTGCCGGACTGAATGACTATAGGGTGAAGGTGAGAGGCAAACTGAGAGTGTACCACGCCAACCTACTAAAGAAGTATGTTGAAAGGGGAGTGCAGGAGCAGCCACACGAGTCTGCTGTGGCAACCCAGAAGGAGCTGATGTCTGGAGAAGAAGAAATCAACGCCAGTGATGAAGAAACATTGAAGGATGATGAGCTACTGGAACTAAGTGGAATAGGTTCATGTGAATCGCTGGAGGACGTTCATATGGGACCAAGACTCACTCGTCACCAGAAGGAAGAACTCAGGGTGCTTATGAATGATTATGCTGACCGGTTCACTGAAATCCCAGGAACTACAGGACTGGTTGAGCACCAAATAAAACTGACATCCTCTGTTCCAGTCAGGTCAAAACCATACCCCATTCCTTATGCAGCCAGGGAATCATTGAAAAAGGACATTGGTGAAATGATGAAAATGGGCATAATACGGGAATCCAAGAAATCCCCATATGCTTCACCTGTTGTCATTGTTAAGAAGAAAGATGGCACAAATCGCATATGTGTGGACTACAGGAAGCTCAACAGGATTACTGTTTTTGATCCAGAACCTATGCCTACAGCAGAGGAACTGTTCCAGAAACTGAGTGGAGATAAGTATTTCTCCAAAATTGACCTCAGCAAAGGGTACTGGCAGGTACCAATCCTCCAGGAGGACATTTCCAAAACTGCATTCGTAACCCCTGATGGAAGTTATGAATTCCTGAAGATGCCCTTTGGTATGGTGAATTCAGGGGCTACATTGAAACGTGGAATGAGGAACATGCTGAAGGACCAGGAAAACGTGGTGTATTACTGGGATGACATTCTTGTACACACACGCACATGGGAGGAGCATGTTGAAACTCTGCAAGAGTTACTGAAGCGTCTTGTCAGGGCCAACTTGACAGTGAGACCAAGTAAGTGCATCCTGGCAACGGACAATGTGGATTTCATTGGTCATAAACTTCAGGACGGACAAAAGGGGCTTCATGAAGACAACGTGAAGAAAATCAGAGATGCTGCTCGACCAACTACCAAGACACAAATCCGGTCATTCATGGGCTTGGCTGGATATTATAGAGAGTTCATTCCAAACTTCTCTGCTCTCTCGGCACCTCTCACAGACCTTGTGAAAAAGGGAAGACCTTTTAAGGTTGAGTGGGGAGATGCACAAGAGAAGGCATACCAGACGATCAAGGATCTTTTGACAAGCAACCCTATTCTTCAACTTCCTGATCCTGCCAAGACCTACATCCTGAGGACGGACGCATCTGATGTTGGTGTTGGAGCAGTCTTGATGCAGGAACATGATGGGAAGCTGTTCCCTGTCAGCTACGCCAGCAAGAAACTCTCTTCAGCCGAGCAGAAGTATTCCACTATTGAAAAGGAGTGCCTGGCCATTGTATGGGGTGTGAGGAAATTCACTGTGTACCTTCAAGGTGTACAGTTTGTGCTGCAAACTGACCATCGCCCACTTACCTACCTGGACTCTGCCAAGTTCATCAATGACAGGGTGATGCGCTGGGCCATGTACTTACAGAACTTTAACATGAGAATTGACTCCATTGCTGGAACTGACAATATTGGTGCTGATTGCATGAGTCGTTTGGTGGAGTAAAACATGCAGCATGAGTTACATGATGATGTGTTTTGAAGGTTGAATCTGTTTTGCTGTTTTGGAAACAAATGTTGGGAAATTTGTTCTAAGTGGGGGGTAATGTTACAAACAGATTCAGACTTTTATTGCAAAGATTTTTATGATTGCTATATAATGCATGCATTGATGATGGGATGTTAGTTATTGAGAAATGGTAATGCCTGTAACTTGCATATATGTTTGGTTGCTCATGAAGTTTCTGGAATATTTTACAATGTTCTAAGAAGTTCTAGAAGTTTCCGGAATCATTCACAGTATTCTAGGCTAAGACATTCTAGAAGCTTCCAGCATGCGTTACTGTAACCTAAGATGTTTGTGTCCAGCTCCTCAAGTGTCTGGAATCTTCTAGCGGGCAGTAGAAGGGGGCCTGGGACTGTATATATACAAGGGGCTGTTATCGCAGCAGGAGAGGAGGAGAGTCCAGATACCCTAGTGTGCGAGCAGGGAAGCAATGCGGATTGCAGATGACTAGAAGAGATTTCTTGAAGAAGGGGAGAGAAATTGAAGGAATAGAAGGAGAGCTATGAGGACTGTGAAAGTCATTAGCTGATTGAAGTTGTGTTTAGTGAGTGTAGTCACAGAGTTTCGGTTGTAAATCCATGGTGATTTTGGAAAGGAATTTTCTTTTTGTTTTGGAATTCTTGTACTGGAAATGAATACTGTTTTGAAGTGATTCAGTTGAATAAAAGCAATACAACTTGATTCCTGAGTCATCGTGTGCTCTGTTGGATGTGATTCACGAGAGATATAGGAAGCAACTCTTGGCACTTCAGTCAGCGTTCTACGTCCACTGGGGTGTTTTCTAAACAAAGAGTTCTTCATAAAAGAACTACGTTGCGATTGGGAACATTCTCTTGGCATTTCAGTCAGCGTCCTACGTCCACTGAAGTGTTTTCAAAACAAAGAGTTTGTTCATCCAAAACCAATAACGTAACAGTGTGTGTGTGTGTGTGTGTGTGTGACCTGCGTGGCAATTAGAATGTGCAGTAGTATATGTAAGTGCGAAGTGAGAGGAAAATTTGAAAAATGTTATCATGTTACACAAATTTATCTGAAGTTGTTATTCCCCCTTGTCTACAGGGATGTAAGTTATTGAGAAATGGATGCCTGTAACTGCATAGTATTTTGGTTGCTCATGAAGATTTTTCGGAATATTTTTACTATGTTCCTAACAGAAGTTCTAGAAGTTTTCCGGATCATTCACACAGTATTCTAGGCTTACAGACAATCTAGAAGCTGCTTCCAGCAAGCGTTACTGAAACCTAAGATTTTGTGTCCAGCTCCTCAAGTGTCTGGAATCTTCTAGTCGGGCAGTAAAGGGGGCCCTTGGGAACTGTATATATACAACGCGTATATCGCAACAGCAGAAGAGAAGTCCAGATACCCTAGTGGTGCAGCAGGGGAAGCAATGCGGATTGTCAGATGACTAAAAGAATTTCTTGAAGAAGGGGA
>JASPKP010001425.1:22500-25000 GCA_030674155.1 Stramonita haemastoma
TATCTATCTATCTATCTATCTATCTATCTATCTATCTATCTATCTATCTATCTATCTATCTATCTATCTATCTATCTATCTATCTATCTATCTATCTATCTATATCTGTCTGTCTGTCTGTCTGTCTGTCTGTCTGTCTGTCTGTCTGTCTGCTTGTCTGCCTGTCTGCCTCTCTGTCTGTCTGTCTGTCTGTATGTCTATCTGTCTATGTATGTATGTATGTATGTATGTATGTATGTATGTATGTATGTATGTATGTATGTATGTATGTATGTATGTATGTATGTATCTGTCTATCTATCTATCTATCTATCTATCTATCTATCTATCTATCTATCTATCTATCTATCTATCTATCTATCTATCTATCTATCTATCTATCTATCTATCTATCTATCTATCTATCTATCTCTCGATCTATCTATCTATCTATCTATCTATCTAACAATTTCATATCTATCTATCTATCTATCTATCTATCTATCTATCTATCTATCTATCTATCTATCTATCTATCTATCTATCTATCTATCTGTCTGTCTGTCTGTCTGTCTGTCTATCAATTTCATATCTATCTATCTATCTATCTATCTATAATTTCATATCTATCTATCTATCTATCTATCTATCTATCTATCTATCTATCTATCTATCTATCTATCTATCTATCTATCTATCTATCTATCTATCTATCTATCTATCTATCTATCTATCTATCTATCTATCTATCTATCAATTTCATATCTATCTATCTATCTATCTATCTATCTATCTATCTATCTATCTATCTATCTATCTATCTATCTATCTATCTATCTATCTATCTATCTGTCTGTCTGTCTGTCTGTCTGTCTGTCTGTCTGTCTGTCTGTCTGTCTGTCTGTCTATCTATCTATCTATCTATCTATCTATCTATCCCTTAGTCTGGCGACCGTGGGGGCACCCCTGAAGACTTGACAACCAGTTCCCTCCATCCCTCTCTCTGTTCTGCCTTTCTCAAAGTTTTGTTGAGTTCTAGGCCTGTCCATTCGCTGATGTTGTTCTCCCATCTCTTCCTTGGTCTGCCTCTTTTTCTTCCTTCTTGGACAGTGCCTTGCGGTATGGTTTCCGCAAGTCCTTGTGATCTTGTTACATGCCCGTACCGTTTAAGTTTACGCTTCTTTACGATTGATAGAAGGTTTTCGTAGGGACCAATGGTTTGCTGGATTCTGTTATGTACGTCTTCGTTGCTTATGTGGTCTCTGTAGGAGACGCCAAGGAGTCTCCAGAAGCATCTCATCTCTACCGCCTGTAATCTTCTCTCTAAATCAGCAGTCAGTGTCCATGATTCACAGACATACAGGAAGATGGATACAGACTCCACTACCCCGAAAGTCCTGATTTTCTTAGTCCAATGCTCATACAGCAACTAGCGTTGTCTGTCATATGAGTGAAAACATGTTGTGCTGCCTTTAAGTGCCTGACAAGTCAGGCCCAGCGCATCCGACTTCGGCATGTGAGAAAATGATCATCCTTTAATTCTTTTTTTTTGTTTTGTTGGGGGGGGGGGGGGGGGGGCAGAAAAACAGGAAAATGGATAAGAGAGCAAAAGAAATAGTCGAGAATGAGGTGACAGAAAGAAAAGGAATCAGGCAGAAACAAAGAGAAGGATAGAAAAGAGGGAAATCCTGGCACATAAATTTCAGAAGATAATAATAATGCATGGAATTTGTATAGCGCTATATCTTGCAAAAACAAATCAAAGCGCTTGCATTCGACCTACACAACACACAATCAGCAACAATTTACAGTTTTGACAAATTCGAATGTACACACAACACACACACACACACACACACACACACACACACACACACACACACACACACACACACACACACACACACACGCACGCACGCACACACGCACGCACGTGCGCACGCAGCACGCGCGCGCACGCACACACACCTACAAACGTTATGCACTTTGGCAGGTGGATGTTGAAGGCAGGGACAGGTAAGAGATGGAAGCGGAAGGAGAAAAACTTAGGTTTGAAATAAGTGTGTCTTGAGGTTGGATTTAAAAGTGTCATAAGTAGGCTTTTGTCGGAGGGAGAGAGGAAGGTCGTTCCACATCGATGGACCAGAAACAGAGAAAGAGCGGCGGCCAACGGTAGATAGGTTGAATCTGGGTATTCTTAAGGACAAAGTATCTGCCCACGAGCGGAGGGAGCGAGAAGGTGTGTACAAGTGAAGACATTCACAGAGGTAGGAGGGTGCAGTATTGTGGAGACATTTGTAACAGAGGGTATTGATCTTGTAGTTTACTCTCTGTGGTACGGGCAGGCAATGAAGAGATTGCAAGAGAGGGGTAATGTGCTCAGATTTTTTCTTTCTGAGGACCAGACGAGCTGCAGAGTTTTGTATACGTTGAAGGGAGTGGATGGATGATGCTGGCAGACCAGCCAAAAGAGAATTGCAATAGTCCAGACGTGAGAGAATAAGAGAAGTGACAAGTTTGG
>JASPKP010001426.1:0-15000 GCA_030674155.1 Stramonita haemastoma
CTAGCTACCGAACTTGCCTTGGTAAAACCTCACCCAGAACAAGCACTTAACTGAACAAACATTGCAAGACTATCAAGAATCGTTTATTTTAAGACATCAGAAAGCAAGCTCTCTCTCTCTCTCTCTCTCTCTCTCTCTCTCTCTCTCTCTCTCTCTCTCTCTGTTTGCCTGCGTATGTGCGTGCGTGTGTGTATGTGTGTGTGTGTGTGTGTGCGCGCGCGCGCGTGTGTGTGTGTGTGTGTGTGTATGTGTATGTGTGTGTGCACATGCGAGCAAGTATGCATGCATGCATTTGTATGTGTCAATCCGCTTGCCTGTCTATCTAGATGCCTGACCGTCTGTCTGTCTGTGTCTGCATCTGTCTGTCTGTCTGTCTGGTGTGTGTGTAAAGGGGCAACAGTGAGTGGTGTGGACGGCCTGTCTCCATCAATACACACTGTCTGTGTCAGGCCTTTGAAACCCAACTTTTAACGGCTGGACGACAGACAGCTCGGTGGCCAGAGTGAACTTGGCCTTTTGCAGACCGACCGCCTTGAGTTTTTACGACACAGGTTGCCAAAGCCGCTGAACGTTTGGCCACCTTGCACTAAATGACATCGCTCCAAAGACTGTACAATAAATAACAGAGTTCTGGGTGAACCCAAGTTGACAGAGACAAAGACAGACAGAGGGAGAGTGTCTTTAATTCCCAAAAAAAAAATTCCAAAGTTCAAACATTTTTCAGGTACTATTTTAAACACACACACACACACACCACACACACACGCACACACACACACGCGCGCACGCACACGCGCGCGCACGCACGCACACCACACACACACACACACACACACACACACACTGGTGTCGTGTTCAGACATCATCCCTGAAGTCGGAATGCGGCTACCTTCCTGGTGGACTAAACACAGTCGCAAACGTAAAATCTCACCATTGCTCAACCTCAGAGCTCTAGCCGAGGCACAACCTCCCCCCCCCCCCCCCCCCCCCCCCCCCCCCCACACACACACTTATTTTTAAAACAGTTCAGTTTCCATCTGCAGGCCAGAGAAATAATATGTTTTATGCGGTAACAGTCAGTTTCTTGTTTTTTAACACACGACTCAATTTGACCATTTCTCCATAGACATTTCGACAACTGACTGTTTTTCTCACACTGGAATAGGCCTAACGTTTGTTGTGATTTTTTTTTTAACGATCTGGTGGCATTCTTGCAGTGACAAATAGCAAGGCCGTTTTGTGCATGTATACAGACCAATTGTGGGTTTTGTGGTAAAAGCACCAAAATTTGCACAAATGATGTTAAGGACATACTAAAAAAGTTTAGATATAGTGCCAAGCTGGATTTTTACCTTAAGGCCTATAAATTGCAAAAATCCAAGATGGCCGCCATCCGCTATGAAATATTTGTAAACTGTTATATCTTTGTAGATAGTTGAGACAAGAACATGGATGAGGAGTCTTTTGGTATGTTTTTAAACATGAGAAATCTAATGGAGATGTTATTCATTTGATATAATGCATATAAAGCCACATATTGGCCAGTTTTATGTCCGTTTTTAAGATGGACAAGATCCGATTTGTGAATATCCATGAGCAGTCACTATATCTACAATGTAGATGTGGACTATCATAAAATTTCATAGTCACTGTCATTGTGGTCACAGTTCTCATTACAGTGACAAAATGATGTACATTTATGGCATCTTTGCATAGTCCCCTACACCCTTTCTTGCACTCACATGGCAGCAATTCAGAACATGACGCCATCGCTTGTGGCAGCATGAGCAGTCACTACGTCCACAATGTAGAATGCAGATGTGGGTTCTCATCATCCCTAGTCACAATCATTGTGGCCACAGTTCCCACTGCACTGACAGAGTGATGTACATTTAACAGCAGCCCTGACACATTGCATAGCCCCCTACACCCTTTCTTGAACCCACATCTCAGCAATACAGAACATGACTCCACCGCTTCTGGCAACATTGTCCAGAATGGCAGCCAGCCTTGTGTTGCACTCTTTCGCCAGCCATACATCTCTGGAGACGGAAGAACTGGAGAACAGACCAGTGCCTGTCCCCACACATGTCCACCTTGGCATATTGCCTGTTTTGTGTGATCTAGCAGGGCTGCTCCTGTTGGTGGTATGTTGTCGATGGATCTACCTTTGGTAGTGAAGATGTGTTTCCTGGCTGAGTTCACGTAGTGTCTGTGCAAGTGCGGTCATACAGAAGTACAACATATTTCTCCAACACAGACATACAGTCATCATTGAATGCCAATGGATCCACGAACAAGGCAGAAAATACAGATGTGACCTCATCAAAAGACTTCCATGTGTCGAATGCAGTCTTTTTCCTCTTGCCAGCAAACAACGACACAGTGTTACAACCCATAAAGGAATGGAACATGGGAAGTGCACATGCTTTTTCACTACCAAGTTCTTTGGCAATGTCATGTGCAGGTGTATACCTGAGGTGTTTGTCAGTGCTAAAGGCAACCCAAATTTCAGTGTCTTCAAGGCATGCAACAGCCAAAACTTCCAGAACGAGAACATCTGTGCCCACGGTACACAGCTTATTTTTTCAATACCCTTTGTTTGCTGAATCGACTGCGTGAAGAAGCATTCCGGTGTCTGCCTCTTCATGTGTGCATTGTGCAAGAGATGAAATGTCCTGGTGAATGTGAGAACACAGCACATTCTGACCACATGTTGCTGGTATACTCTCTTCACAGCTGTATGCATCGTAAGCTTTGTGCAGCAGTATTGCTAATGCACTAGCTGTAACTTGGGTGTGCATGTTTTGCCCGTGTGACATAGGCTGCTGTCAGGAATGAATCAGCTGTTCCAGGTTTAGCAATATTTGCTTGGGCCAAAGCATGCGTCCATCCACTGCCATGGAGCAAATCTCCAAGAGTGGCAAAGGACGCCTTTCCCATATGTAAGCCACCTAGTAGAATGACAAACTTCTCTTTCCATTCTCATTTGGCCAGCACCATTGAATCTGTTTAGCAGTTGCAAACAATGGTTGATCTACTGTCAACACAGGCACCTGTCTAGGATTCAGAAGGTGTACAGCTTGTTGTATGACATCCGTCGCATGGCGAATCATTGCCCAAACTATGAGTGATTTGGGAACAGTGGCAGAAGAGATCCGACAGTGACCTCAAAGTCACGGGATTGCTGCTTATTAGAATGGAATGCCTCCCAACAGATTGGATCATCAACACTCTGGACCCCTTCACTTAGTGTATTGTTTTGCCACTTTTTCTCATCGTCCATTGCAGTGTCAACAAGTTAACAGTCACCGGTCAGTGTACCCTGAACTGAAGGGATAATCGGATCTTTCTTTGCTGTCACTGGGGTCAGCATTGCATATGATTCAGGAAGTGGTGGTATCTGTTTGCTACAAAGATCTAGATCTGGTTGCATTTCTGACTTGTGATGCATGATTCAATCGGATTCTGTTTCCCTGTTTTGGAAGAGCGAAATGCCTGTGCCGTGAAAGGCACCGTGAGCAGTTGTTGAGCTCAGGTTGTGGTCTAGATTATCAATAGCAGCTGTGGGGAACAGATTTTTTCACAGGTTAAGGGGGCAGACAACCCCTTCGGATTCTTACTGCTAGATTGCTGAAATGACCATGGCCATGGATATGTCAAGAACTCTGTCATAAGAAATTGATGAGCCTAAGTGGAACAAGGTGTCTACACTTTTTCGCTTATGTGTATGTCCATGTATCATCATACCCAGATATATTGGTAAAGGAGTCTCCCTGCTTTTGCTATGGTGTATACCAGTGGATCCTCTCTGTCTTCTCACAGAGCTATTGTACTGCAGTAACTGAGAAAAACTCAATGCTGCTTGTCTGGATTCATCACTCTCTCTTTTCATAATATTTGGTCCATCCAAGATCATGCTAACCAGTGCAACAAGTGACTTGGGCACAGATTCTTTTTGGCAACCCTGTGGGAATGAAGTACCATCAAACTGTGAACAATCTCTGATCATACCTGGTAGAATTAGAGTTGGAATGAATACGTCCAGTTATCTCGACTTCCAACTCTACCAGTCAGTCCCTGTAAAGCTTCACAAGATCTTCCACCTTGAAGACAGGAGCAGTGTCTTTTGCAATCATCTTTCTGTCCCCTATGTATCCTATGAGCTCCACCAAAGCTAAGTGGACTGAGCAATAAAGTTACAGGTGGGGATCTGGGGCTGCCCTTGGGGTCCACAAACAACATGAGTTTTGTAACATAAATATGGCCAGTATGCTGCTTTACATGCATTTTATCAACTAAACAATGGCTCCATTAAAATCTGCATGTATCAAAACATATAAAAAGACTCCTTATTTATGTTCTTGTGTCAACTATTTACAAAGTTATGACAATTTATAGATATTTCATTTCAGATGGCGGCCATCTTGGATTTTTAAGATTTATGGGCTTCTGGGGGAAAATTCAGCTTGGCACTATATCTGAATTTATTTAGTATGTCCTTAACCTTATTTGTGCAAATTTTGGTGCTTTTACCACAAAACCCACAATTGTTTCACATATCTGCAGGGCTAAAATGAAGTTTCAAATTTGTAACATCTGATAAACCTCTTTCTTTTTCTTTTTTTCTTTTTTTTTTTTGGTTGTTGCTAAAACATCTACTTTTTTCATTATATATACCAAAGTGAGATAGAATCCAACAAAAAAAAGTTAGATCTGAGCCCTTTAAAGAGAGGACATGGACAAATATCAGTGACTAGTTCAGATCTAACTTTTATTTGCATAGATCTGATAGAGTCTAGCTTGAATGACTGGTTTTGAATCGACATTAAAAAAAAGTATTTCAAAAGCAACTGTCGGAAAATCAGTTAAGAAATCAGGGAGCCATTCATACTGCTACGAGTTGTGCTGTAAAAAACTGATATACTCTCCCCTGGATGAAATTTGTTTTCAGTTTTTAGATCTAGCATAAATTGTATGCAGCTTCAACTTTTTGTTCAAGAATGAACTAACTGTTAAAACTTTTAATTAGGTAGAATTATTTTCTTCCAGATGAATGTCTGTAAGAAGACAGTAAAGTAATATTAGTATTCTGTATCAGGTCAATATGGTCGCTGTCAAATTTTGCTCTTTTGAGCTCCCAAGCTGGAGTGGGGGATACTTCATCTCTTTTAGCAATATTTGCATTTGATTCAACCCGGCTTTTATTAACGTTTTAGATGTATGTGTACCTAGTGGGGTATTAGAAGATATCGATTTTGCTCTCTTTGGAAAATCTCTGCCAGACTTAAAGTTTACCACTGATTGTAAGTCCTTTGAAACAGTTTATTTTCTCAGGACAAATTGACTCCATGCAACATTTCTGAAAGTCCTGATCCACTGTTATGTTTTTACACACGAGGCATGAACCGGTAGACCTAGAGCCAGTTTGTATGCCCTGCAGTCAATACTTTGAAGATTTCTTGATAGATATTTTAGAGCATTAAAAAAATACTTCTTTGCCATAAGTCAGTTTTGAACATATTATGAAAAAATGCTGAAAGGTGTTATTATATTTTTGCATATGTGGGTGACGGCATAACTGTTGATCATATATTAACATGCCAACTGTTCAGAGTGCATACCTGTTTTTACCTCATCGTTGTCATCCGTTATCTTCAGTGATTCTTTTTTTTTTATGTGGGTTTTTTTTTTTCAAATCTGCACAGTCCAATTGGTCTCCTATTATAATTATTACGGACTTTGTACACATTCTCTTTCAGTGGAATATATTTTTTCTGTTTATTGTTGTTAGACATATGGGATTGTTTTAACTACTGTCCACTTGTTAGATCTGGTTACAAATAAAGGGGGGGGGGGTTGTTGGTTTTGTTTTGGGAGGGTTTTTTGTACTTAAGTATTATTCAAGAGTTGCATATTCTAGCATTCATCGCAAGTCAGTTAGTTGATGTACATTTATTTGTTCATTCGGATGAGACTATAAACCGAGGCCCCGTGTGCAAACGCACGCAGAACATCTTGCGCACACGTTAAAATCCCATTCCGCCTTTCGGAAGAGCAGGCCATTGTGTGCCGGTAGGAGCGGATGACAAAGTGATTTTTTTTTTTTTAAACCAGCATGCACACAGATGTCGTGTTTAGATACCATCCCTGAGGAAAAATCGGAGAGTTGGAGTCTCCAGGACGACTCGGGGCTGTATATAATCTTTTTCTTTTTTTTAATAATAATAATGGGTAGGCGCTGCACTTGTGGCTATGCGCTCTCCCTGGGGAGAGCAGCCCGAATTTCACGCGGAGAAATCTGCAGTGACATAAAGTGATATAAAAAAATTTTTTAATTATTTATCCACTGATATTCAAAACAGTGCGTATCCACCCCCAAAACCCTGATCCAGACCCCCTCCCCCCCCCCCCTCTCTCTCTCTCTCTTCTCCTTCTATCCCTACCCACCCTAGATTTTTCCAGTGCCGTCTCCCCCTCCTACGTGCCTGTACCCCACCAGACCACACACACACACACACACACACACACACACACACACACACACACACACACATACACACACAATCACTCACCCACTCACACAGACGCACGCACACAGACGCACACACACACACGCGCGCGCGCACGCACACGCACACAACCCACTCGCACAAGCACACGCTAACACAGACACACAAATGCCCGCGCATGTGTGCGCTCCCACGCACACCCTCCCACCCATCCACCCACAGACAGGCATGCACACACACACACACACACACACACACACGCGCGCGCGCGCGCGCGCGCGGGCGCGCGCGCGCACACACACACACACACACACACACACACACACACACACACACACACACACACACACACAAAGATTCCATATTCAAAATTTAATTACTCTCACCCATTTTGGGATATGAAAGATTACAAACAAATTCAAAAGGAGAATAATATAGCCCACTTAACAGCAATACAACCCAAAACATCAATACTAAGAGAAACTGAAAAGCAAGGGATCGTCGCAAAATGAGAAACAAACACTATTAAAAACTCGAGACATTGTTTAAGTCTGTGAATTTCTTCAAAAGACACAATCTACACTTTTGAAAAATAAACACTGAAATTTCAAGAAACACCTGCACATCTTATGAATTTCGAGAGAGACCGAGACACTTTTCGAGATTTAAATTTAAACAATTTACACAAATATAACTGGACATGGGTTGAAGAAAATGTTGAACAAAATTTTGTCGTAAATGTTTAAAGCCACACACACACACACACACACACACACGCACGCACGCACGCACGCACGCACGCACGCACACACGCACGCACGCACGCACGCACGCACATACGCGCGTACGCACACACACAAATACACACACACACACATACATACGCGCCCACGCAAACACGCACCAGTACATGTCCAAACAATTAGATTTTTTTTAGTTAAAAGATCATAAAATGTCCACGCACACACACACACACACACACACACTTCCTTGAGAGAATCATGGCTAATGCACTGGAACACCATAAAGGATCAGTCAGCATTAGTGGCAGAACGATCACAAACCGCTTCGCAGATGACATTGACGGACTAGCAGGATCAGAACAGGAGTTTGCCAGCCTAACAGAACACCTGAACAAGGCCTCTAAAACATACGGCATGGAAATCAGTGCAGAGAAGACCAAACTGATGACCAATAACGCCAAGGGCATCAGCACTCATATCAGGGTCAATGACCAGAAGCTGGAAACGGTTCAAAGCTTCAAGTACTTGAGAACCGTTTTATCAGACAAAGGGGTCCAAGCCAGAGGTAGTATGCAGGATTGCATAAACATTAACAACACTGTCAAAACTGAACACCATCTGGAAAGATAAAAATATCTCATTCAACTCAAAGATCAGACTAATGAGCTCCCTTGTCATATCCATATTCCTGTATGCCTGTGAATCGTGGACCCTGACTGCTGATTTGGAGAGAAGAGTACAGGCAGTAGAGATGAGATGCTTCCGAAGACTCCTTGGCATCTCCTACAGACACCACATAAGCAACGAAGGGGAGCGTAACAGAATCCAGCAAACCATTGGTCCCTACAAAAATCCTCTCTCAACTGTAAAGAAGCGTAAACTTGAATGGTACGGGCATGTCACAAGATCAAGAGGACTTACAAAAACAATACTGCAAGGCACTGTCCAAGGAGAAAGAAAAAGAAGCAGACCAAAGAAGAGATGGGAGGACAACATCAGCGAATGGACAGGCCTAGACCTCGACAACATTTTGAGAGAGGCAGAACAGAGAGAGGAATGGAGGGAAGTGGTTGTCAAGTCTTCAGGGATGCCCCCACGGTCGCCAGACCAAGGGCTAGTTAGCTAGATGTTCAGATTAAACCAGAGCTCGTGTTTAAAGCACAGTTCTCACACCTGCATTTCCTTGAATGCTATAAATGACACAAGAAACAATCTTGACATCGCCAGACAAGGGGAACAAACTCTCCTGACTCATCCCCTTTGCTGGGAACTCCCACTAGCTTGTTCTGAAATCAAGCTGAAGCACTTGTCGTGTACGTGGACCTGGCCCATTTTTCCACAGAAAACACATCTCAGGCGTTCCATGGCTGGATGATGGGGTCCACCCTATCAAAGCGGACATCTGAGATCACCTTTTTGCTAACTTCCAAGATGGGTTGTCTCAGAGGAACAGCAGAAGATGTTTGTCCTGCTGTGAGGAGACAGACCCTGGCTGTAGAGTGTCTGATGGTGAGGAGATCCTTGGGGTCTGTGGCTGAAGCTGATGTGGCTCTGTACAGACACTCAGCTTGGTGGACCCTGACATCAACACAGACAGCAAACAGGGGCCGCCGCCACTTCTTTGAATGAGGGGATGGAGATCCCGTACTTGTCCCTGTTCTGATCCATCCCATCAACACCCACAGGGTCTGGCTGTGGTGTTGATCAAGAAAGGCTGTGTCATGCCTACTCCCTGTCATTCTGCTCTAGACCAATTCTTTGCTGTTTGGACTGCTTCAACTCCCACTTTGTAGGTGGAGTTGGGAGACAGAGAGAGAAAAACAAAGACGTAGACAGAAAAGGGAGGAAAAGAGAAAGAAAGATAGAAAGAAAGAAAGAAAGAAAGAAAGAAAGAAAGAAAGAAAGAGAGAAAGAAAGAAAGAAAGGACAGACAGACAGACAGACAGACAGACAGACAGACAGACAGACAGAGAGGGGGGGGGGGCAATTATAAGAACTTGTAATTAGTAAACAGTGCAAGTGAGATACTCATTAATCAATAATTACACAACAGAGCTGCTAGCCTCCAAAAATATGAAATGCTTCTTGCTAGCAGAAAAAAGAGTAATAGATGTGGAACACAAAGTAGTGTCTAATAGCATTCAATACTAAAATAAACCAGATAAAAAGATAGAAAACCTATGGACATCCTTTTGTTAACAAAACAACTTGCCGATTTCGTTTGATGGCTTTCATCTGTAGCCTTGTTTTTTCTGACAGATTACCGCAGAGGATTTAGAGCTACAAGGATATGTTTGCCACCTAGACTGATGCAATAAGTTTTTACCATAATATAGGACCACACAATCATCATCGGAATTGTACTGGTTTTCTCTCCAAAAAGTGTGACCTTGTGGGCGTGGCATAGGCTGATCATTGTTCCAAAGATATAGGCTACTGTCGGTTGGTGACTTCTTGGCACCAAGGAAGGTGGTCATGACTGTCACATCTTGTGAGAAGAAAGTCGTCAGATAGTCCGCCACTACCTCATTCATTGAAAAATCTTTCAGAATTGGCAGTGTTCCGTTAATAGCTTCACATAATGCCTGGCTTGCCGAGTAATTTTCCTCCTGTGCATAAGCAAACAGGCACAGGTTGCCTAAAGCGAGTCGGTGAAAACACTTCACAATGGGACAGTTCTGGTCAAAGATTTCGAAATGGAGGAAGCCCTCTACCCTCTCCATAAGGATTGTTGACAGAAACAGCACTCGGTTCACAAGGCATTGCCTGCCAAAACAAAAAACAGTCCTTGGTTTACAAGGCATTGCCTGCCAAAACAAAAAAACAGTCCTCGGTTTACAAGGTATTGCCTGCCAAAACAAAAAAACAGTCCTCGGTTTACAAGGTATTGCCTGCCAAAACAAAAAACAGTCCTCGGTTTACAAGGTATTGCCTGCCAAAACAAAAAATAGTCCTTGGTTTACAAGGCATTGCCTGCCCAAACAAACAACAGCACTCGTTTACAAGGTATTGCCTGCCAAAACAAAAAAACAGTCCTCGGTTTACAAGGCATTGCCTGCCAAAACAAAAAACAGTCCTCGGTTTACAAGGTATTGCCTGCCAAAACAAAAAACAGTCCTCGGTTTACAAGGCATTGCCTGCCCAAACAAACAACAGCACTCGTTTACAAGGCATTGCCTGCCAAAACAAACACAAATTAATGACCTGCCAAAATGGCACAGGGGACAGCATCTGTGGATTATGAACTGGCAGATCGTGGGTTCGAATCGCATATGAGTCATCGGGATTAATTTTTGACCAGCTCCTACTCACTGAGCATACTGTGGGCTCATTGTGAGGACAGTCCATTTCATCCACTTTAGAGATGCGAGTTTGAGAGTGTTGCTCAAATTACCTGATCAACACTGCTGGTGTCTGTATATCTCAGCCCAGTTGACGCTGAGATATATTATGAGAGTAATCTCAAAGCAAATGTACCTCCATAGCAGCATAATTACATCATCCTCATTGTCATTGTTCGTCATGCCAAAATCTGCCTATGCTTCCCTTGTTTTCTTTGCTCTGGCCCAGGCTGACCCCAGATTTCGTTTCTCTCTACACTTCTGACTGTGGCCAGTTTGTGTCAAAGCCTTTGGGGTTGGGGTTCTATGGGTGACTTGGTGGTGGGATGTTGTGGTGTTTGGTACCTCATGTGGGCAACTGGGTCTGTAACTGACCTACTACTGAACAAAAAAAATCGAACTGAATGTCAAAGTCATTCGGATGAGACTATAAACCGAGGTCCCGTGTGCGAACGCACGCAGAACATCTTGCGCACACGTTAAAATCCCGTTCCGCCTTTCGGAAGAGCAGGCCATCGTATGCCGGTAGGAGTGGATGACAAAATTAAAAAACCAGCATGCACACAGGTGTCGTGTTTACACACCATCCCTGAGGAGGGGGAAAAATGGGTAGGCGCTGCACTTGTGGCGACGCGCTCTCCCCGGGGAGAGCAGCCCGAATTTCACGCAGAGAAATCTGCTGTGACATAAAGTGGTATAAAATAAAATAAATTAAATAAAATACTGTTCCTAATGGGGGCCTTAGTAGGTGGTGTCCTGCGTATGTTAGCTCAGAACAGGTACTAATGAATACCATCAAAACGACCCAGCAGCAGTGCAGGGACCCTCTGACTGGGGGTGCCATGGCAACCTGATATTGACAGGCTCCCTGTAGTCTTCCGACCATGGGGACGCTACATAGAGAATCTGGGTATGCTACTTCTTCTTCTCATTGGTTTAACGTCCATTCACTACGATGTGATTCAGACAATGGTACAGCCACATTAAGAATGACTCTGGGTATGGCTGTGGCAAAGAGAGCGAAATGAGAGGCGTGGTAACAGTGGGACAGGCACGCTATAGAAGATGGAGCAGGAAAAAAAAATGATACAAAAAAAACTAAAAGAATAAATGCAAAACAAGCTGTTCATTCTTGCAACAGACAACTGTAATACAATATATTTATACACATACATTATTTTTCACAGATATTTTTCTACATGTGCTGTGCTGGTGACTTGTTGTGTTGTAAGAGAATACCAATATGGAAATGGGAAGGTCTCTGTGTCGAAAGGTGAATAAAATTGCTGTCATGTGTGTGCCATTTGCAGTGAAAAAGATCCTTATTGCCTGAAAGAAGCTGGGTCTGTCTCTTTGGAAAAGGTGAATGGCTACAGTCCTTTGAACTGATTAAATGGAAAGTTTTGTTTGCATTTGAATTTACAGGATAATTGTTTTACACATACACACACACATACACATACACACGCACACATTGTGTTGTGTTGTATTGTGCTGTATTGTGTTGTGTTGTGTTGTGGTGTGTGTGTGTGTGTGTGTGTGTGTGTGTGTGTGTGTGTGTGTGTGTGTGTGTGTGTGTGTGTGTGTGTAATATATGTAGTAAGCATCCTACGATCTCGGAAGACTATGAAGTTGCGCTCCATGCTTTAGAGTACAAAGCCTGAGTAAGTATGGAGGGCAAACTGTTAACCATGTAGCAGACCCCCTTCCGTCTCCACGTCACTGGAATGGTCCATTCGAAAGGCAGTCGCCCATACGAAAGGTTCTAGCGTCGTCAAAGGAGAAGCCAGAACGTTGTCATAAGTTAACAGCCTTGAACAGCCCTGGGGACTCCAACTCCTCAATTTTCTCTCAGGGATGGTATCTCAACATGACACCTGTGTGCATGCTTATATATATATATATATATATATATATATATATATATATATATATATATATATATATATATATATATATATATATATATTTTTTTTTTTTTTTTTTTTTTTTTTTTTTTTTTTAAAATGTCATTTTCTCCTACCCACTCACAGTGGCCTGCTCTTCCGAGTGGTGGAACGTGTTTTTAACCTGTGCGTAAGATGCTCTGTGTGCATTCACACACAGGGCTTTGGCTTATAGTCTCATCCGAATAAATTTATGTATGAAAATGTATGCATATAATGACACATGGCGCCTCGGTTTATAGTCTCATCCTCATATTTTTATATACATTATATATAATGACATCTGGTTTTTCTGACAAACTCCAGGAAGCAAATGATGCTGTCAAGGCTGCTGTCACTGTCACTGACAGAGAACTGACTGCAGACACATGCCACTGCAGAGGGCCATCGTTGCCCTCCAAGACACCAGGTTCCCAAAACAGGATTTGTGAGGGAGAGAGACTTCACCTTGTTCTTGTAGAGCAAACAATCACCTATTATATTCCAAGCCTTACTGGATACTTGCCGGGTACCTGTTTTTGAAAACTTGCGATGTAAAACTTCTTCCAAAGAAACCCAATCCTTCTTGGCCTTTTGGTTATAGCCCTGTAGCTCACCTTTCTTGTGGTGGAAACATTACAAAAGACTGTAACATCTCTCATTCTTTCCGTTAGAGAGAAAGATCTTGATCCACTACGATTTACGCACAGTATTTTATCATTCATTTTGGAACAAGCTGCACAACCACTTAGAAACCTTTGAGTCTTATGCCAGAATACTGTTTGCTGACTTAAGTTCAGCTTTCAATACAACGCAGCCTCAATAGACAAGAAACCTTAACATTTAAAAACAGACTAAAAAAGTAGCCAGCCATCCGTCTGTTCACTATATGAGAACTCTCACTCTACCTGATGAATAATGTACCGTATGATAGAAGAAACCTCCCGCGCAAACATTCCATACACATTAACCCAGTAAACCATCAACCCAAGCACTGAGTTAACATGACAAGACTCTCACAACCGTCACAACCATCAAAACAACCCATGGGAACCACCTCTGAATCCGAACAGCCTGGCCCCTCACCTGTCACTGGACAGAAAGCGGAAGCCCCCCCTGCAGGCCGAGAAGGCCACTGACCAGACAGACGACGAGGAAACGCGAACAAAGGCTGGAAGATCCGTTGACAAGCAGGACCTCAAACCCCTGACCCTCTCCAAGGGCAGCTCCTCCTCCTCCTCTCTCCAAGAGCAGCACGGCCAGGCGCCCTACAGCCGACGCTGGAAAGGCCAGCACCTACCTCTCCTCTGGCCAAAGGCTGACTCTCCTCAGGACTACTCAAGACAAGGCCACCTCCTGTTCCAAGGCTACAGCCACTGAGCTGACCATCCCCAACCTTCACTCACCCCCAGCAACTTCACAAGAAGTTCACCTGCAAGCAGGAATAGAGAGACGAGGCAGTGGGCGTACAACCCAGCTGGAGTTTACCACAACATTCTGTGAAAATTGTGTATGTGCACACAGAAGGGACACTGGACATAAACAAACAAGACACACATATACGCGCGCGCACACACACGCACGCACCACGCACGCACGCACGCACGCACGCGCCACACACACAAAGAGTGGGCCATTGTGTGCCGGTGGGAACAGATAACAACACTTACAAAACTGCATACACACGGGGAATGGATGTAAAAAAGCGCACGAGTGCTTATTCCATTATCCTCGATATTAAAGAATAGATAGCGCAAAACATGGGTAAGTATGGAGGGTAAGCTGGTGTCCATGCAACAGACCCCCCGCCCCCCCCCCTCCCCCTCCTCTTCTCACGTGGCCGGAATGGTCCATTGAAAAGGCAATCGCCCATACCAATGGTTCCAGTGCCATTGAAAAGGCAATCGCCCATACCAATGGTTCCAGTGCCGTTGCAGGATCCGCAAGAATGTTGCCATATTGGCTTACAGCCCCGAACTTTATTTATTACCATTTTATGTCACAGCAGATTTCTCTGCGTGAAATTCGGGCTGCTCTCCCCGGGGAGAGTGTGTCTCCACAAGTGCAGCGCCACCTTTTTTTCCTGTCTGCAACTGTATTTGTTTCCCTATTAGAGTTGCTTTTTTCTACAGAATTTTGCCAGGGACAACCCTCTTGTTGCCGTGGGTTCTTTTACGTGCGCTAAATAATAATGTGCAACACATAGGACCTCGGTTTATCGTCTCATCCGAAAGACTAGTGCCCAGACCACCACTCATGGTCTAATGGATGGGGGGTAAGTTTGGGGCCCAAACGGGGTTCGAACCACCGCACACTTCGACCCGGACTTTTCGCTTTCTGGACAGGCGCGTTACCTCTAGACCACCGATCCACTGCCCTGGGGACTCCAACTCCCCGAGTTTTCCTCAGGGATGGTGTCTAAACGCGACACCTGTGTGCATGCTGGGCTTTTTTATGTTGTTTTCATCCTCTACTACCG
>JASPKP010001426.1:20000-28935 GCA_030674155.1 Stramonita haemastoma
AACCAGTGTAATATAACCTGGATTACATAACTAGTAAAACATAACTAGTAAAACATAATCTGTATAACATAACTAGTAAAACATAACTAGTAAAACATAACCTGTACAACATAACTAGGATAACATAACAAGTAAAACATAACTAGTAAAACATAACCTGTACAACATAACTAGGATAACATAACTAGTAAAACATAACTAGTAAAACATAACTAGTAAAACATAATATGTATAACATAACAAGTAAAACATAACATTTACAACATAACTAGGATAACATAACTAGTAAAACATAACTAGTAAAACATAACCTGTACAACATAACTAGGATAACATAACTAGTAAAACATAACTAGTAAAACATAACTAGTAAAACATAATCTGTACAACATAACTAGGATAACATAACAAATAAAACATAACTAGTAAAACATAACCTGTATAACATAACTAGGATAACATAACCTGCACACATGTAGTTGTTTTTTAGTTGTGGTTTTTTTTACATCCAAGAATCAACAGTTTGATTCAGCAGTTTGATTCATGTGGACTGTACAACAACGAGGGAACCCCCACCACTCCCAGTGATGAGGGAAGAAGTGGAAAAAGCCATCGCAGCCTACCAGCAGGAAAGTCACCTGGAGCAGACAACATTCCAGCAGAGCTCCTCAAGCATGGAGGAGAAGAAGTAGTCACAGCAGTAACTTCGCTCTGTCAGAAGATCTGGGAGACAAAACGATGGCCCAGAGAATGGACCCAATCACTCATCATCCCTCTTCCTAAAAAGGGAAACCTCCGCCAATGTCAGAACTACAGAACAATCAGCCTCATCAGCCACCCTAGCAAAATCATGCTACGAGTCATCCTAAACCCGGCTCAAGAAAGAGGCTGAAGAACACCTAGCTGAAGAGCAAGCAGGATTTAGGGCAGGCAGAAGCACTGTGGAGCAAATATTCAACTGCCGTATTCTGATGGAGAAACACCTACATCACCAGAGAGACTTGTTCCACAACTTCATAGACTTTAAGAAGGCCTTTGATAGAGTGTGGCACGGTCTATGGCGGGTCCTGAGAAACTTTGGCACAGAAGAGGGTCTAATCCAAACCATCCAGGCGCTGTATGCCACATCAAACAGTGCAGTCCTCCTCAACAGCCAGATAGGCGACTACTTCAAGACCACAGTTGGTGTCCGACAAGGTTGCCTGCTATCCCCAATCTTGTTCAACCTCTTCCTGGAAAAACATCATGAGAGATACCCTCCACGACTTCCATTCTACCATCTCTTTAGGAGGAAGAACGGTAAACAACCTACGCTTTGCCGACAACATCGATCTGATGGGCGGCAGCAACACCGAGCTACAGGATCTCACAAACAGACTAACAGAGAGAGCAAGAGCATACGGCATGGAAGTGAGCACTGAAAAGAGCAAAGTCCTGGTCAACAGCACAAATAACATCCACGCTCAAATCTTCATGAATGGAGAACAATTAGAAGAAGTGGACACCTTCAAATACCTTGGTGCCACTGTCACCAAAGATGGCCGCTCTGCAACAGAGATCAAGACCAGACTAGCCATGGCAACATCGGCAATGGCAAAACTCAGCAAGATCTGGAAGAGCAAAGACATCAGTTTCCACACCAAGATGAAAATCTCCAAGTCCCTAATTATATCCATACTGCTCTACGGCTGTGAAAATTGGACTCTGACAGCTGAAACCACCAAGAGAATTCAAGCATTCGAAACAAAATGCTTCAGACGTCTCCTTGGGATCTCGTGGAGGGATCACAAGACCAACGACTTTGTGCGGGGCCAAGTTACACAGCTGGCAGGCCCCCAGGAACCCCTCCTGTCAATACTAAAAAGGAGGAAGATGTCTTGGTTTGGGCACGTCACCCGACACAACACGCTGCCCAAGACGGTTCTGCAGGGAACCTTGGAAGGGGAAAGACGCAGAGGAAGGCAACCCAAGAACTGGATGGACAACATCAAGGAGTGGACCGGGATGGACAGCACAACGCTGATCCGCAGGGCAGAGGACCGGTCTGGATGGAGGAGAACAACGTCATCAACATCCTCATGCCTCCTCTACGACCATTCGGTCAGGAGAATGAGGTGAGGGTGAGGTTACATCCAATCCCGGCCTTATCAGGAATGACATTATGATGGAGATTGATTTGATTTGATTTGATTTGATTTGATTTATTCTTTTATATCGAGGATAATGGAATAAGCACTCTTGTGCTTTTTTACATCCAGTCCCCGTGTGTATGCAGTTTTGTAAATGTCATCTGTTCCCACCGGCACACGATGGCCTACTCTTACGAAAAGCGGAACAGGATTTAACGTGTGCGCAAGATGTTCTGCGTGGGTTCGCACACAGGCCTCGGTTTAAAGTCTCATCCCAAGGACTTTTGGGGAGAGTGGAGTCTGCCAGACTTCTTCAGACTTCAGACTTCAGACTTCAGACTTTTACTGTACATTGGCCTTAGACCACAATACAAAAGCAAAATGGGCATAGGGAATGACACATAACAAGAGTTGTAAACATACGACAACCATCCTATGCTGAAAATGAAAGTGTCCCAATGTTTATGAAAACAAGATTATTACATCAGCCATTCCATGTATATCCAACAGTGAAAAGGCTACATCATGATATTCATAGTCAATAGTGTTTTACATATCTATATGTAATTAATCAACACGAGAATCCATTCTTACAAATTTATCTTACTTCTTCTTTGGATTGCATGAAAGACGAAACTCGATAAATTATATCTATCCTTTGGATTTACAGCTTGCAGTAACAGGTGTAAAGGCAGTCTTGTTGAATCTTTGAGAAATTTGTTTCTTAAATCTTCATAAATGGGGCAACTTAGTAAAAAGTGTTCTTCATTCTCAACTTGGTTTTTACAAACATGACAATTTTTAGTCCCAATTACACTACTATAACGGTGTGTATTATTGTTCAGTGGTAAGACATTAAACCGTACTTGTGAAACTGCAACACGAAAACAGTATGTATCCAGTTCCCCAATATATTTTTCTTTTTCAAAAATGACCTTAAAGTTTCTATAACTATCATATCTATCTCGATCCCCTATAGTGCCTGTCCATTCTTGGATAAAACAATCTACAAGTCTCTGTTTAAAGCCACCTAAAAACATTTTTACATCTCCTACTCCTTGGTTTAACCAAACAATATTGTATCCAGTTAAACATAATATTTCCCTAACTTTTGAAACCCAGCATTGCTTACTTTATATATAATACATAATTCCTTGATGTTTTGTTTATCTGTTATGTTAATATGATCAATAAGTGTTTTACTGGTAGATGTTATGCGTGTTGGTGTATCTACAATTTGTGTAAGGTTGTATGTGTCTAATTTGTTTACCCATGAAGGTTGGGGTTTAAGTAAATCTATATTGAAATCACCAAACACTAGAGTTTCTGTGGTATTAAGAAATGCTGAGTCCATCAGTGTAGAAAATCTATCTGTCCAATGTATTCTTTCAGATGGATTTCTGTAAATAAATCCTACTCTGATAGGTTTTTTTCATTTTAGTTTCACTTCAATCCATATTGATTCAACCTGATGATTTTCTAGGTTTTGAATTCTTTTATAGTTTACTGCGTCACTGATATATACAAGCATCCCAGTGGACTTGGGGGATACTGGATCTTTGCGTATGAGTTTGTAGCCAGGAATTATAACATCTTTATCCGGTACATTGTTTGAAAGTCTGGATTCAGTGAATCCAAATACATGAAATGGTTTATCAGAATTGTATAGTAGAGTCTGTACATCAGATATTTTGTTTAGAATACTATTTACATTTAAGTGTCCAATGCTTAGTCCATCTTTTCTTGGCCAGTTATTAGATGAGATAACCATGCTGGTAAAATTATGGATGTGATCTACAAAAAAAAAAAACAAAAAACAACAACAACAATAAAACCCTCACAAATGCTAAATTGAAGACAATGGCTTAATTAAACAAAATTACATAAACAGTTAACTACAGTTCAACACTTTGAGTAGTACAGACAATGAATTATAGTATATATGTGTAACAATACAAAGCAAATCAAACCACAATAAAGGAAAAGATAAACGCAATTACAGTAGAGAATTAGAGTATACATGTGTAACTTAATACAAAGTAAATCAAACCAAAGCAAATCAAACCACAATAAAAGGAAACAGGAGAAAGCAACAACCAAAATAGAATGAATAGAAAAGGGAGATTGTCTTTCAATGGTTATTTATAACCACTAAGCACTAACCACTTAGGACTGTCTTTCAATGGTTACTCATATCCACTAGCACTTTCATATTCACAATGAATTCAAGTTCACAATTCAGTGTTTGTGTTGTTTTGTTGATGGTTAAATGCCAAATTCACATAAACCCGTCTTTTGTTTGTTTCCCAATGTCACAGCAACAGTCAACACTGGCCTATTTTGTTGTTGGCCTCTTATTCCAGCTAAATTGTACAACAACGAGTGATACTTCCAAGAACACTGTCCAGTTTTTGTTATTGTTTTTTAGAGGAATTCAAAGACACAGTCCATAGAGTTTGTTGATTTTCTTCCTTTTTTCTTTTTTTTATGACAGTCTGTAAAGATTTGGCTTTCTTTTTTTTTCCTTTTTTTTCTTTGGTATCCAGTTGGCCAGGGCAACAATATGATATTCACCTTGTCACATACACATAAAAAACATAAAAATATCACATTCACACACTTGCACATATATGTACAGACACACACACCATGCCCACCCACCCATGCCAATATGGCAGGCTAAAATGTTCCGGTGGGGGGTTTCATATAAGTGGGGTAGAATAGAGGAGGCATGAAGTAAGGCCAGTTTGGAGGGGAAGGATAGAACATAGGGTAGGGAGGGAAGGAGGGTTTGTTACTCTGAGTTTGGTTCACTGGCTATCAGAGGGGTTCTTGGAGTGGTGGGGGAAGGAAAGTATGGGGATCCACTCCTGTCCATTGGGATGGACCTAAAATATTCAGCTAAGAGCTGGTTATTCAGGTAAGGGTGGAATGGAAAGAAATTGTCTTTGCAGGAAGTGGGAAGGGAGGTGGGATGATGATCCTTTTGGGAAGGTGGGGATGAGGGAGAAGAGCCTGTAGGGGAATTTTTTATGCCAGTTTGGGGTTTTTTGAAGTTGGAAGAGGAGGAAACTCTTCAGGATACTCCTGATCACTGGCTTGTGAGGGCTGGTGGGGGCAGTTAGTAGAGTTTTTGGGGGGAATGGGTTGATGTTTGGGATTTGTAGGGAGTCTCTGTTTACTCCTAGACATGTCATTAGGAAGATTTTTTGGTAGGGAGGAGTGGGGATGGGGATGAGGGGTTTGGTATAGGGATGTACGATGTTTTGGTCGTACATCAATGCTTCGGTTGTCTCTTACACTACTATTTCTACTTTGGGATTGAGAAAACAAATTGAGGGGTAATCTAGCTGTGCCTTTCTTTGAAGGATAGAAGGCATCTCTATACAGTGCTAACCGGGGTGCTCCATTTGCTGTCTGAAAAACAGCACCGTTGTCAATGCACTCTACTTTGCTTTCTAGGGTGTCACATGTTGATTGCAAATTCTTGTTGCTTGGACTTATGACAGCATTAAGGGCATGTCTGCCTTTAGCAGGTATTATGGTAGAGGCTCTGATTGTAGCCTCTGGGAATGTACAGTGGCACTGACTAAGCAGCTTCTGCCATGTGTCAGTGCTGATGCCATCCTTTGCCGATGCAGAATGGTGTGAGCAGTCAGTCAGTCCGACATGTACAGTGACTTGCTGCATAGTCCAGTTTGGCCTTTGCTGACTAAGCCAATCTGTCAGCTGGGTAACTGTCAACTCCTGTATACACACTTTGGGGAGAGACTACGAGGATGGCAAGTACGGGAAAGGTTTACACCCTGGATGGCAGAGTCACCCAGCAAAATTGTTGTAGCACTTTTATTGAGAGCTACATGTTTTAGAGAGTGAGCAGGTGGGAGCTGCACATGTTTACCATGTTTTGCAGGGGTGGTGTAACCACTTTCCATTTGTCTGGCTGAGGGGGATTTGGACTTAACACAGGCAGTTTTTGGGATTGGGATATTTCAGCATACGTCCCACGTCCGATTGATAGATTGAGAGAGAGCCGATTGATAGATAGATAGATAGATAGATAGATAGATAGATAGATAGAGAGAGAGAGAGAGAGAGAGAGAGAGAGAGAGAGAGAGAGAGAGAGAGAGAGAGAGAGAGAGAGAGAGAGAGGAAATGAAATGAAATGAAATGAAATGGAATGTTTATTCATATAGGCCATGGCCCCTTAGAAGGGGGAATACAAATAAAGCAAGCAAAAAATTATATCATGGACTTGTGATGGCATTATGTAACATAGATACTTCTCCTTTTAAATGCTTTATACATGTATATTGCCAGTTGTTTTACAATACGCTCATTTGTCGAAGCTAATAACAAAACCAACCTGAATAAACATGGATCTCTATAGTACTTTTGTGGTAAGAACTGCTCTCGTATATCTCTTAACCCAGGACATGAAAGCACAAAATGGATTTCATCTTCTGCAGAACATTTACAAATTGGGCATTGAAGATTTGTGGCAAGTGCCTTTCTATAGCGATAATAATGTACATTGATGTCTGAAATACCAAATCTAAATCGTGTCATTATACGCTTCAAATAACTATCAATATTCATAGACATATACGTTGGCACAATATTTACTTGGCTGAACATTCTATAGTGGTAAAATCTTTCACTATTCTGTACATGACTCTCACAATTTTGCCAGCAACAATCAATCAACCTTTCACGAAACTGTCGAATAAAACCACTAACATCTTCAACTCCTTGATTTAACCACACGTAACCAAAACCCAATTCAAATAATTTCATTCTGACATTTGAAGCCCAATTGGTTTTGCCTCTATTATCTAAATCTAACAACATTTTATATGCTTTAAAGGGCAATCTTTCTGCATTCATCTGGGTTATTTTTATCCAATATTTAATGCATCTCACAATAGAAACCAGTGACATGGGGTACCTTGCTGTTTCCATGTACACGAGATCATTTGGCGTCTTGAGTGACACTCTCAAAAACTTTTTCAAAGCAAATAAATGTATTTTGTCACAGTGTGTGGCCGCAGGATACATACCCCATATCTCAGCTCCATATTGCAATACAGGTTGAATTTGGGCATCAAATAATTTTAGAAACAGTGAAAGAGATTCGTTATTCAGCAATGTTAATTTCTTCATTATACACAACTATGCATTTTTTGCTCTACTTGCGAGGTCTTTGCACGCAAAAGTAAAGCTTAACCGAGTAGAAAAGTATATACCTAAATACTTATAACATTCACCACAGAAATCACAGTTCCACCATATGTCCACCTTTCTCGCATTGCAAGATGTCCACCCTTTCTAAATACAACAACGTTACTCTTTGTTAGGTTAACGTTTAACTTCAACGAAGCAGCAGCCCTGTATAAACTGTTCAACTGATTCTGGAGACCAATTACAGTTTCTGACATTAACATTATATCATCAGCTAACAACAATATAAATATTTCAAGAAAATCATTAGTAAATGTTGCACCATGTTTTCCCGACTTTATGACCTCTTTTGTCAATTCATTAATGAACAAAGAAAATAGAATAGGGCTGCATACATCACCTTGTTTCACCCCACACGTACAATTAATATAATTAGATAACATACCACCTGAACGTACTCTTGCTTTCACACAATCATACATACTCACAACACATCTGTACAGTTTTCCACGAATACCATTTTTAAACAAGACTAACCACAACAAACTTCTGTTGACAGAGTCGAAAGCCTTCTCAAAATCTATAAATGCAACATATAATTTACGGTTTAGACTAAATTGCTTTTGAATGAATGCCATAAGTGTAAACATATGATCTACTGTGGAATAATTCTGCTTGAAACCTGCTTGAAATTCTCCAGTTATGTTATTTTCAGTTACCCATTCCTGTAGTCGTCTATTAATCACAGCACTGTAAAGCTTGCTACTTATGTTACACAACGAAATTCCTCTATAATTATTGGGGTTGTTAATATCACCTTTTTTATATAATGGAAGGACAATCGACTCTGACCAACTATCAGGATAAACACCTTCATCAAATAAATAGTTCAGAAACGTGACCAAAAAATTCAGAACAACATTCTCAGTGCAAGCATGTTTTATCAACTCCCCAATAATCCCGTCAGGGCCTGCAGCTTTTTTATTTTTTAATTTTCTCAAAGCCATCAAAATTTCTTCTTTTGAGATTGGGCGATTAAAGTATTCATTGTCATAACTGTTCTCAACATCATTTTCAACAACTGCTTGAGTTAAATTAGAACTTTGGTCTTCATCTTTTTCAAGCAACCCTTTGAAATGATTAAACCACATATCCATGTTAATACTATTTTTAGGTTGTTTTCGTTTAGGAAATGTTTTGTGTACGTAATTCCAAAACTCTTTCTGACTGCCAATATTATTGGATAATTCAGTTAACAGTGCATTGTTATAATCTTTTTGTTTTTTCTTTAACATATTTTTGTACTCCCTTCTTGCTTTGCAATACGATTCCCTATCTGATTTAGATAGAGTATGGCGATACTTTTTCAGCAAACTACGCACTTTTCTTTTAGTGACACGACATTCTGTGTCAAACCAGTCATTTTCTTTCACATTTAAAAAAATGGAAGGACAATCGAAATCTGACCAACTATCAGGATAAAAAAACCCCTTTATCAAATAAATAGTTTTTAGAAAGTGGGCCAAAAATTTTTAGAACAACATTTTCAGTGCAAGCATGTTTTATCAACTCCCCAATAATCCGTCAGGGCCTGCAAACTTTTTTTTTTTTTTAATTTTCTCAAA
>JASPKP010001427.1:0-2500 GCA_030674155.1 Stramonita haemastoma
AAAAAAACCGAGCCTTCTTTTTGGGGGTTGTGTAGCGAGCGTATGCCGTGCACGCTCGTGTTTGTGTGTGCGTTTTTTGTGTGTGTGCCATATCGGCTGCCCTGAACTTTGCGTGGTGCATCATAATCCTGCATATATTTTATCATTATTTGTATGCTACGTTTTATTACCTACATTGTACCAGCTTTCGTTCCGACAAACTTGCTATACCAAGCTAGTCTGGCTCTTGGCGCCTGTTCTGTTGCCACAAAGTCCGCCCACCCTATTGAAACTTGCGACGGGTTTTTTAACTTGTGGCAAGATTTTGGCGTGCATTTAAACCACTTGGCACCTCAGTGTTCAGTCTAAACCCAAAGGGTTCAGGAAGCAAGCAACAATAATTAGCAGCAAGCAAGCAAGCAAGTGAACAAATTAATCAATTTCCCTCCACCAAACAACCTCCATCAATGCACCAACGCATTCATCATTGTATCTATCCATCACGAAATAAAAAAGATTTACTTCATTTTTGAGTCCACCCCAGTGAAATTTATTGCATGTTTTTCTTGAGCCTTCTTTGATAGATGAAATTGAAAATATTACTAAAATTTTACATATTTAATAAACAATCAAACCTTTTCTGCAGACATAACGAAAACACTTATCTAGCATGTGACAAACGTGAAGAAACAGTTTGTTAAAACCACGCGGAGAACCCGCCTGGCAAGGTAAAGCAGGGGTACAGCAGCGACTGGTAAAGGTACGGGCAAGTAGAAAAACTCAACTGCATCTGGCTGAAAAACTGATGAAGAGAGAGGTACAGTGCTGTGGTGCCGTGAATGTCGGCATACGTACATATTGTTAAACTGATTTTTAAGCTTGGGAATGGAGACAGACAAGCACAGCAGGCCCAAATGAGAATATTGTCCACTCCCACAGTCAAGATGGAGGCAGAGAGCACAACAGTGACATGCAGATACTTTCCCACCCCAATGTCAGAGAGGGCAACAGAGCACAGCAGTGACCAGAGCAGATACTTTCCACCCCACATTCAGAGTGGAGACAACAAAGACAGCAGTGACCATGCAGTAACCTGTCCACTCCCAAGTCTCATGGGTCGCTCACCGGTTGGAGGTTCTGTCACCGCACCCAATGCCAGAAAACTGTCTTTTTTCCCATTCGTTGTGGGTCTTGGCTGGCCCGCTGATTTATGGAGATGTTGCCGGGGCCCACGGGATGGGGGTGACGTACCATTGAAGAAAAAAGCCTGTGGCTGGGCGACCAGGGGGTCACGGTTCACAGCCCATGTTGACAAGAGTAACAGCGACGCTGAGGTTTCAAGATTGAAAGGGCTGTGGTCCAGGTAAAGGAAGGTAGCTGCTGATACAGACGGGGGAAACCCCCAGGACATGGAGAAACCAGGGCGGTCCAGAAGAATTCTCACCACACAGCTAGGACCTCAGGGCCCCTGGGGACGGAAAACAGAGATGATGGAAAGGACAAACTGTTGATGGACGTAAAATGGCCAGTGTTAGAGAGTAGGATTACAGCGAGTGATAGGGGCGTTCTGGTGGACTGGAAAGGACTGACAGATGGTAATAGTGAGCTAGAAATTTAGACTTTTTTTTCGGAAGAGCGGTAACCAGGGGCTAGGACCATGGGGAGCAATAATTCCCTTGCAGCAGTCTTCTCCGTACTTGAGGATGTTACCCCTACAAGGAAGCTTTCCCCTCCGTTGCACTAGAAAATAGTTGTTGTTGGGGGTTTTTTAAAAGAAGAATAAGTTGAAGAAGAAAATGTGAAGAAAGAATGAAAGAGCAAGAAAGCGAGGAAGAAAAATGCGGAAAATATAAAGAAGAAGAGAGCAAAGAAGAAGAAGTAGAGAAAGAAGAAGGGGGAAGAAGAAGAAGAAAAAAAAAAAGAAGAAGAAGAAGAGAAGAAAAGAAAAAAGAAGAAGAAGAAGAAAGAAAAAAAAGAAGAAGAACAACAACAACAAAACAACAACAACAACAACAACAACAACAACAACAACAACAACGACAACAACAACAACACAAAGAAGAAGAAGAAGAAGAAGAAAAAAGAAGAAGAAGAAGAAAAGAAAAAGAAGAAGAAGAAGAAGAAGAAGAAGAAGAAGAAGAACAACAACAACAACAACAACAATAACAACAACAAAACAACAACAACAACAAAACAACAACAACAAAACCAAGAGGAAGGAGAAGAATTGTTTAAAAAAGTGCAGAGCAAAGGAAGAATTCAGAGAAAAGAAAAATTTTCGAAGAAGAAGAAAGAAGAAGAAGAAGAAGAAGAAGAATCGAATCGAATCAGAATCAGAAAACGAAAATTTAAGGAAAAGAAAAATAAAAGAAAGGATGAGGAAGTGGAAGAATACGGATAGGGAGGAGAGATGATGGTGATGGGGACGATGATGATGATGGGATGAGATGATGAGATGAGATGATAATGTGATATGATGATGATGGTGGGGTGTAATATGATGATATGATGATGATGAAAA
>JASPKP010001427.1:10000-25000 GCA_030674155.1 Stramonita haemastoma
AGCTCCTTCAAAACAAACGCTAAAGAAACTGTTGAAGAAACATCTCATCAACATACTATGTGTCCACTTTTTTTTTGCTCAAGGTTACCTTCAAACTGGTTGCTATGCAAATCGTTGTTATTACACTTGTTGTTTCGGTTTAATATGTAAATTGTTATCTTTGTCCTTGTCTACTAAAATCTGCGGCACAAAGAAGACAGGAAAAGGGCAGGTAAAGCAGACAGGCTGGTAGAATGACATAGTAAAGGAGGCCATCAAGGAAACGAAAAAGGTGTACAAGGTGTGGGTGAAATCATAGCTAGAGGAGGACTACATGAAATATAGACTGGCAAGAAGACACAACAAGAAACAGAGTACTTACAGTGCGTGTACCCTCACAACAGAGAGAGTACTTGCAGTGCATGTACCGTCACAACAGAGAGAGTACTTAGCCTACAGTGCGTGTACCGTCACAACAGAGAGAGTACTTGCAGTGCGTGTACGTCACAACAGAGAGAGTACTTGCAGTGCATGTACGTCACAACAGAGAGAGTACTTAGCCTACAGTGCGTGTACCGTCACAACAGAGAAACAGAGTACTTACAGTGCTTGTACCGTCACAGCAGATAAACATAGTACTTACAGAGTGTGTACCCTCACAATAAAGAAACAGAGTACTTACAGAGCATGTACCGTCACAGCAGAGAAGCAGTGATAGAAGAACTGGCCAGCCTGCCCTATTTAAAGAAGATGCCGTCTGCTGGCAAAAGCCTTGGTCTTTGATAACAAAGACAATCACACAAGGTGCGAAAACAATTCAAACTTTATAAGGATTGAAAACAACAGTTATTGTGAAAGTCCATGGACTGATGTGTGATACCCCATTGCACGTATGTGTGAAACCAGTTGATAACCAAGACAATTACACAAGGAGCGAGTTCAATATGAACTTTATGATTAAAATATCTGTTGTCGTGAAATTTCATGGTCTGATGTGTGAAACTGCATTACATGTTTGGGTGAATCATATGATAATCAAGACAATCACACAAGGTGTGAAAACAGAATAAACTGTTAATGATTAAAACAGTTGTTGTGGGGTTTCTTGTCTGATGTGTGATAGGCAGTGCAAGTTGGGGATGTTAGTCATATGCTAACAAGGACTAATGATATACTAGTAAAGACAATTACACAAGGTGGGGAATCCATAATTATACACTTAATTGTGATTATACAGTCTGCTGTTGTGAAGTTTCTTTGACTGATGTGTGATGCCACTGTACATATTGTGGTAAAATAAGATAATGATGAAATCAATTATGCACGGTGCGAAATTAATATCAACTTTAATGTTATTTCACACATGATAGTTGTGAAGTTTCGTTGACTGATGTGTGATGCCCCTGTGCATCTTGGGGTGAAATGAGTTGATGATGAAGTCAATTATACAGGGTGCAAAATTAATAAAAACTTTATTGTGATTACACACAACAGTTGTTGTGAAGTCTCTTTGACTGATGTGTGATGCCCCTGTGCATGTTCGGGTGAAATCCAGATTATGATTGGTTCACACGAAGTGATTAATAAAAAAAAAAACATTCTTTTTTCATGTCTGCATGTACGTTTGTTTACCTAATAGTGTGGTTTTCTTCAAAAAGGTTTTGCCCAGGAAAACTGTTGAAGCCATGGGTTCTCTTATGTGCCAAAATAAATGTTGCACACCGGATCTTGAGTTTGTTGTCTCATCCAAAATAATTAACACCCAGCTCGCTACTTACAATCTTGTGGATGGCGAAAAAGTTTTGGCAGCACAGGAATCAAACCCACACTTTTGAGTATCTAGGCAGGTGCATGACCTCTAGACCACCACTTGTCATGGCTGAAGACAAGGTGACCGGAGCATTTTGAAGCCAAACAGTATTTGACTGTAGGACTGGACACCTAGCTTATGTTGATGATTAACAACATGTTGACTTTGAAGCCAAACAGTATTGGACTGTAGGACTGGACACCTAGCTTATGTTGGTGATTAACAACATGTTGACTTTGAAGCCAAACAGTATTTGGCTGGAGGAATGGACACCTGGCTTATGGTAATGATTAACAACATGTTGGGGTTTGTTTTGCTGCCTCGTCATCTGTGACGTCCCCATCCTGTTGCCCCAATCCCGCTCATCCCAATCTCCCCGCCACAGCCATACCCAGACTTGTTGCGTCTTATCCCCGGGGTTGGGAGTCCACAGGGAGCCCATCAATGTTAGGCCACCGTGGGGTCACCAGCCACATGGGCCCTGCACGTCTGCTGAGTCAATTTGGTGGTGTTCAGTGGTGCATGTTCTGAGTTAACATACGCAAGACACCACCTACTAAGGCCCCTACTAACGACAGTATTAGCTCAGTCTCGGAGCCAGACTAAGCGAGTCACCCACTGAGACCAGAGCAACAGGGGCCATCGATTTAGAGGCAATTTTATTATTGCATGATGATAAATGGATATGAGGATGATTTAATGATGCTGCTGTGGAAGTGCATCCCCTTTGAGACTACTTGACAGGGTTGTACTCTCCGCTTACTGTCATTGTATATCCCGGCGTCAACCGGGCCGAGAGATACAGACACCTGCATTGTTGGTCAGGTAACTTGAGTGATACCTTCAAAGTCGCATCCGTAAAGTTGATGAAGCTCGACTGTGTTGTCCTAGTCTCCCCACTGATCCCACAGCACACTCACTCTGGGTAGGAGCCTGCCCGAGTCTACAAAACTCATATGACTCTTATCCAAATCGAACCTGAGACCTTCCAGGCCAGAATCCAAGGCGCTAACCACTGCGCCATGGCGGCTGGATGATTAACAAAATGTTGACTGACTATCAAAATGTTTATATTGGAGAAACAAATCTTAATCTTTACAACATTCTTTTTTTGTTGAGGGCTTTTTATGGTGTGTTTTGTCTAGACTTTTGGTGTTTTTTTGTTTTCTTTTGTTTTCTTTTGTTTTGTGTTTTGGTAATAGAATAAGACTGGTTTGCTGTTTTTGGTATTGGTTTTCACATCCAGTTCCCGTGTGCATGCAGATTTGTGAAATCTGTTTTCCCTTCTTACCAACACAAAGCGTGTGCTCTTCCAAAACATGGAACAGGTTTGAACCTGTGTGCAAGAGGTTCTGCGTGCAGTCAACCATAGGACTTTAGTTTTCAGTCTCACCAAAAACGATTGACTAGGCAAGCAAGCAAGTAAGAAAGCAAGATAGCAAAAGAGCAAGCAAGATACCAAGCAAGCGGGAAAAATAGCAAGCAGGCAAGCAAGTGAACAAATTAGATCATGAAATTCTCCATCCAAATATCCATCCATCCACACACCCATGCATTCATCCATCTATCCATCCATCACGAAAAAACAAAGATTTATTTCATTGTTGAGTGCACCACTGTATTTATTGAAATTATTTTCTTGAGCCTTTTTCTGATAGATCAAACAAAAAATACTACTTTCATTATATATCTATAACATAAAAAAAAAACTTATTGTCACGCCGTAACTAGAGAGAGAGAGAGAGAGAGAGGAGAGAGAGAGAGAGAGAGAGAGAGAGAGAGAGAGAGAGAGAGAGAGAGAGAGAGAGAGAGAGAAGAGGGGAGAGAGAGAGGAGAGGAGAGAGAGAGAGAGAGAGAGAAGAGAGAGAGAGAGAGAGAGAGAGAGAGAGAGAGAGAGAGAGAGAGAGAGAGAGAGAGAGAGAGAGAGAGAGAGAGAGAGAGAGAGAGAGAGAGAGAGAAGAGAAGAGAGAGAAGACAGAGAGAGACAGAGACAGAGAAGAGAGAGAGACAGAGGAGAGACAGAGAGAGAGACGAGAGAGAGAGAGAGAGAAGGAAGAGACAGAGAGAGAACAGAGAGACGAGAGAGAGAAGAGAGAGAGAATAAATTAGTGAGAGAGAAAGTGAGTGAGTGAGTGACTGAGAGAGAGAAAAAAAAATCTTTCTTTATTCTTTTTTTCTTTTATTCTTTTATATCGAGGATAATGGAATAAGTACTCATGTGCCTTTTTTACATCCAGTGTGTGTGTGTGTGTGTGTATGCAGTTTTGTAAATATTGTCATCTGATCCCACCGCAGACAATGTCCTACTCTTACCAAAAGCGGAACAGGATTTAACGTGTGTGCAAGATGTTCTGCGTGTGTTTGCACACGGGGCCTCAGTTTCTAGTCTCATCCACCCCTTCCCACATACACACACTGTTAACAGAGGTTTTGGAGGGATGTGTTGTGATGTGGCTTTCCACTTCATTCAATTTTGACTCTGATCAAAGACATCAGCTGTTGTCAAATTTTGTGGGTTGGTGTGAGATGCCCCAGTGCATGTTTGGATGAATCAGATGATAACCAAGACAATCACACAAGGTGTGAAAATAATATAAACTTTATAATGATTAATGATTAAAATCATCAGGTGTTGTGAATTTTCCTCTGCTGATGTGTGATACCCAGTGGCAAGTTGGGATGAAATCCCTTGATATTCAATACAACTACATGAGGTGAGAAAACAATATAAACTTAATAATCATTAACAACATCAGCTGTGAAATTTTCTGGACTGATGTGTGTTACCCCATCACATGTTTAAAGAATCAGATGACAATCAAGACAATTACACAAAGTTGAAATCAATACAAACTTTAAAGTTATTAAAAATATTAGTTGTGAAATTTCGTGGACTGATATGTGAATCGGCAGTGCTTGCTTGGGTGAATCATATGATAATGAAGACAATCACACAAGGTATGAAAACAGAATAAGCTTTTTATGATTAAAAACATAAATTGTCAAATTTCATGGACTGATGTATGATACCCCATCACATGTTTGGGTGAACCAGATGATAATCAAGACAATCACACAAGGTGCGAAATCCATGTAAACTGTAATGAGATTGCAAACATCAGGTGTGAAATTTCATGGACTGAATTGTAAAACCCAACCACAAGTTGAAATGAATTGAGATGCTAATGAAGACAATTACACAAGGTGCAAAATCAATATAAACTGTATTGTAATCACACACATCTGTTGTGAAGATTCTTTGACTGATGTGTGATGACCCTGTGCATGTTGGGGTGAAATCCAGATGATGATCGGTACACACACCAGGTGATTAATCAACAAATCCATTCTTTTTTTCTTGTCTGTATGTGTGTTTGTTTCCCTACCACACAGGCTTTCTTCTACACAGTTTTGCCTGGGAAAAATCCTGTTGCCCTGGGTTCTTTTACTTGCACTAAATGCATGCACTGGTAGTAGTAGTAGTAGTAGTAGTAGTAGTAGTAGTAGTAGTAGTAGTAGTAGTAGTAGTAGTAGTAGTAGTAGTAGTAGTAGTAGTAGTAGTATAGTAGTAGGCACCCATCAGTCTCGGAAAACTATGGAGTTGCGCTTTAATCTTTAGAGCAAAAAGCCTGGGTAGGTAAGTTTGGAGGGTAAGCTGTTACCCATGCAGCAGACCCCCCCTCTCCACGCCACTGGAATGATCCATTGGAAAGGCAATGACCGATACAAATGGTTCCAGTACCGTCGCAGGAGCCACCAGAACGTTGCCATATAGCCTACAGCCCCGAGCCGCCCTGGGACTCCAGCCCCCCGATTTTTCCTCCGGGATGGTGTCTAAACACGACACCTGTGTGCATGCTGTTTTTTATAATAATTTTGCCATCTGTTCCTACCAGCACACGATGACCTGCTCTTCCGAAAGGCGGAACGGGGTTTTAACGTGTACCCAAGATGTTCTGCGTGCGTTCGCACACGGGGCTCGGTTTATAGTCTCATCCGAATGACTTTGACATTCAGTTCGATTTTTTCGTCAAACTAGGAAGAAAGGGTGAGGCTGGGTACGAACCCAGAAACTCTCGGTTTACACATTGGCAGGCAAACGTCTTAACCATCTTGCCATCCTCCTTCCTGTCACTGTTACTGTTCAAATATCGGGACTGAAACCAGCTCTTTGTCACATCCTTTTTTTCGAAATAACACGCCTTATTCTTCACGGGGGGGGGGGGGGGGGGGGGGGGGGGGGGGGGGGTGCGCATGTGTGTGCATACACTCGTGTTTGTGTGTGCATTTTCTTGTGCGTATACATGTGGCAGCGGCCCTGCACTTTGCTGTGGTGCATCATATTCGTGCACATTATTATTATCATTATGTGTAGTGCTACGTTTTATTGCGTACATTGTACGAACTTTCGTTGGGATGACCTTGTTTTATTCAAGCCAGGCTGGCCTCTTCAGGGCTGCGGTATGGCCACTAGTTTGGCGCCACACATATGAAAGGTGCTTGTAAAGTTTGCACGTATACAGCACAGCATGCTCCTGGTGCCGTGGGCTCTGTAACTGTGCAAAAGTCGGGGTAGGAAAAGACTCAAACCGGCCTTGGTCACATCTTTAAAAAAAATGTGTCATTATTTGGAGGGGGGGGGGGGGGGGGCACTCGAGCATGCGTTTGCGTGCTTGTGTTTGTGTGTGCATTTTGTGTGTGTGTTCATGTGGTGACAGCCCTTCACTTTGCTGTGCTACATCATATTCGTGTGTATTATCGTTTTTTATTATGTGTTTTGCTATGTTTTTTCGATACGTTGTAGAGCTTTTGTTTCGACAAACTTGCTATTTTCAAGCCCGTCTTCCATCGTCAGGGTTGTGGTGTCGCCACAAGTCAAGCGCCACGCATATGAAAGATTGTAGTAAAGTGTTCCTGCATACAGTACAGCACGCTACTGGTGCCATGGGCTCTGTTACTGTGCAAAAGCTAATGTAGAACGGGATTCAGTCTGGCCCATTGTCACATTTTGTTTTGTTTTCAAAAAACGAGCCTTATTCTTGGGGGTTGTGTATGGAAGCGTGTGCCTGCGCACGCTCGTGTTTGCGTGTGCGTATTGTTGTGTGTGTGCACATATCGGCTGTACTGAACTTTGATGTGTGAATCTGCAGTGCATGTTTGGGTGAGTTATATGCTAATCACGACAATTACACAGGGTGCAAAATCAATACAAACTTTATAATGATTAAAATATTAGTTCTCGTGAAATTTCGTGGACTGATGTGTGAATCGGCAGTGCTTGTTTGGGTGAACCAGATGATAATGAAAACAATTACACAAGGTGCGAAATCAGTATAATTTTTTAAAGATTAATAACATCAGTTGGTATGATATTTCATGGACTGATGTGTGAAACCACAGCGCAAGTTGAAATGAATTGAGATGCTAATGAAGACAAGTTGTTAAATCAATATAAACTGTATTGTGATCACACACGTGTTGTTGTGAAGTCTCTTTGACTGATGTGTGATGCCCTTGTGCATGTTGGGGTGAAATCCAGATGATGATCGGTGCACACACCAGGTGATTAATCAACAAACCATTCTTTTTTTTCTTGTCTGTATGTGTGTTTGTTTCCCTATCACACAGGCTTTCATCTACACAGTTTTGCCTGGGAAAATCTGTTGCCTGGGTTCTTTTACTTGCACTAAATGCATGCACTGGTAGTAGTAGTAGTAGTAGTAGTAGTAGTAGTAGTAGTAGTAGTAGTAGTAGTAGTAGTAGTAGTGTAGTAGTAGTAGTAGTAGTAGTAGTAGTAGTAGGCACCCATCAGTCTCGGAAAACTATGGAGTTGCGCTCTAGTCTTTAGAGCGCAAAGCCAGGGTAGGTAAGTTTGGAGGGTAAGCTGTTACCCATGCAGCAGACCCCCCTCTCCACGCCACTGGAATGATCCATTGGAAAGGCAATGCCCCATACGAACGGTTCCAGTACCGTCGCAGGAGCCACTAGAACGTTGCCATATACAGCCCCGAGCCGCCCTGGGACTCCAGCCCCCGATTTTTCCTCCGGGATGGTGTCTAAACACGACACCTGTGTGCATGCTGTTTTTTTTTATAATAATTTTGTCATCCGTTCCTACCGGCACACGCTGGCCTGCTCTTCCGAAAGGCGGAAGGGGGTTTTAACGTGTACGCAAGATGTTCTGCGTGCGTTCGCACACGGGGCTCGGTTTATAGTCTCATCCGAATGACTTTGACATTCAGTTCGATTTTTTCGTCAAACTAGGAAGAAAGGGCGAGGCTGGGTACGAAACCAGAAACTCACGGTTTACACATTGGCAGGCGAACGTCTTAACCATCTTGCCACCGTCCTTCCTGTCACTGTTATTGTTCAAATATCGGGACTGAAACCAGCTCTTTGTCACATCTTTTTTTGGAAATGACACGCCTTATTCTTGAGGCGGGGGGGGGGGGGGGGGGGGCACGTGTGTGCATGCGCTCGTGTTTGTGTGTGCATTTTCTTGTGCGTATACATGTGGCGGTGGCCCTGCACTTTGCTGTGGTGCATCATATTTGTGCACATTATCATTATGTGTAGTATTTTCTTTCTTTTCTTATTTCAGCATATTTCAGTGCGCCAAAGTTTATGCTCGCAAAATTACAAAGTGTTGATTGTAAAGCATTCAAATCGGCGCTAGGGGTTCCTCTCCACACTTCTAACATTGGTACTTATAAAGAAATGGGTTGTGTTACCTTTGGATGGATTTCGCAAGTTGTCAGTAACAAAATATGTAGTGAAAAGTGAAACTGTTACAAACTTTAATAAAGCAGAAACAGATACACAATCTAGTATACATTATCCGAAAAGAGCACAAAATATAACATCTCTGGAATCTCTTAGAACTTACACTTTGGACTATCTAGATGAAGCTGAAATTGATGTAAACGATATTGCGTCTCGACCACTGATTCCAACCATACCACCATGGGAGATGCAGCATGCAGACTTTGACATTGATGACATAAATCTAAACAAAAAAGTGAGCATCCACATATCTTAACTTCTAACATTAAAAGTCATCTTTATGAGCAATATTCTGAACATTTACAAGTTTAAACTGATGGACCACTGCTGGAAAATCATCAAGCAGGAGCGGGATATGCAATTCCAGCTCTCAAGATTAAAAAATCTTTCTATTTAGGAAAAAATAGGTCCATTTTCATTGCAGAGCTTGTGGCAATTTCTATGGCACTGAATTTCCTTTTAGATATACCTGTTTAAGTCTGTGTTAAGTGCTTTGCAGTCCGTAAGTTTTTGTGACAACGTAGTAGGAATAGTTAGCGAAATCAAAGCCTTAATTCATTTCCTAACCTTACGTGGTACTTGTGTTTCCTTTCTATGGATTCCATCCCATTGTGGTATACATGGAAACGATCTTGCTGATCAGACTGCAAAACAGGGAGCTAAACAATCTAATGGGTCAATCAAGTTACTTGTCCCATATACAGTACAAGAGTGTCACTGCTTGTTAAGAAAAATCTCCTGTAATCGCTATAACCAAGTTCCACAAAACAAAGATAAATCTGTCACGAAATTTCATAATAAGTCACAACTCTTAGATACAACAGCAGTTTTATATCACTATTTCCATCGCAATAAGACCTTTTTACATATTTGTTAGAACCATCACATCATTGTTTTACAGGGTAAAACTGGACGCTTTTAAAACAAAATTTAGTAAGAATGTTGTATGCCCTTGTGACAAAAGATTTACAAATCAGCACATACTTTTGAATGCCCAGGTTTTAAAGATATTTTACCACCTTTTGAAGGCAAGAAAACATTATCGCACATTCTCCCTGATGCTGAGTTAATGCTAGAGATTACGTTATGTTTATATTATTCTATGTTCGGTAGATTCCTTTAAATTCCTTTAATCTTGCTTGTTAATAGGTAGTTATTTGTTTGTACTTGATTTGTTTGTTTGCCGTCCAAATCACAAACTGTGCATCGACGTTAATTTAAAGACTATTATTATGTGTAGTGCTACGTTTTATTGCGTATATTGTACGAACTTTCGTTGGGATGACCTTGTTTTATTCAAGCCAGGCTGGCCTCTTCAGGGCTGCGGTATCGCCACTAGTTTGGCGCCACACATATCATGAAAGGTGCTAGTAAAGTTTGCACGTATACAGCACAGCATGCTCCTGGTGCCGTGGGCTCTGTAACTGTGCAAATGTCGGGGTAGGAACAGACTCAAACCGGCCCTTGGTCACATCTTTAAAAAAATGTGTCATTATTTTTTTTTTTTTTTGGGGGGGGACTCAAGCATGCGTTTGCGTGCTTGTGTTTGTGTGTGCATTTTGTGTGTGTGTTAATGTGGCGGCAGCCCTGCACTTTGCTGTGCTTCATCATATTCCTGCATATTATCGTTATTATTATGTGTAGTGCTACGTTTTATTCGGTACATTGTACGAGCTTTTGTTCCGACAAACTTGCATGCCATATTCAAGCAACTCTTCCCTCGTCAGGGCTGTGGTGTCGCCACAAGTCCAGCGCCACGCATATGAAATATTGTAGTAAAGTGTTCCTGCATAGTGTACAGCAAGCTACTGGTGCCATGGGCTCTGTTACTATGCAAAAGTCAATGTAGAACGGAAATCAGTCTGTCCCATTGTCACATTTTGTTTTGTTTTAAAAAAAAACGAGCCTTCTTCTTGGGGGTTGTGCATCCGAGCGTGTGCCTGCGCACGCTCGTGTTTGTGTGTGTGTGGTTTCTTGTGTGTGTGCACATATCGGCTGCCCTGAACTTTGCTGTGGTGCACCATAATCCTGCATACTATATATTTATTATTATTTGTACTGCTACGTTTTATTGCCTACATTGTACCAGCTTTCGTTCCGATATAACTTGCTCTACTCAAGCCAGTCTGGCTACTTGGCGCTGTTCTGTTGCCACAAGTCCGGCCACTCCTATTGAAACTTGCGACAGGTTTGAAACTTGTGTGCACGATGTTTGGCGTGCAGTCACACATGGCACCTCAGTGTTCACAAGTGAACAAATTAATCAATTTCTCCATCCAAACAACCATCCATCAATGCACCAACGCATTCATCATTGTATCTATCCATCACGAAATAATATAAAGATTTACTTCATTTTTGAGTCCACCAGTGTATTTATTGACATGTTTTTCTCGAGCCTTCTTTGATAGACGAAATTGAAAATATTACTATAATTATATATTTAATAAACAATCAAACCTTTTTTGCATGACATAACGAAAACACGTATCTAGCATGGGACAATACCTAAAGAACAGTTTGTTGAAACCATCTGACGAAGAATGTCCTGGCAGAGGTAAAACAGGGGCACAGCAGCGATTGGTAAAGATACGGGCAGAACGGAAAAGCATCAACTGCAGTCTGGCTGAAAAACTGATGAAGAGAGAGGTACAGTGCTGTGGTGACTGATGACTGTCGGCAGACGTACATGCTGTTAACCGTTTACAGGCCTGAGAGATGTAGACAGAGCACAGCAGTGACCAGTGCAGATACTTGTCCACTCCCACATGTCAGAGATGGAGGCAGACAGAGCCCAGCAGTGACCAGTGCAGATACTTGTCCACTCCCACATGTCAGAGATGGAGACAGACAGAGCACAGCAGTGACCAGTGCAGATACTTGTCCACTCCCACATGTCTCATGGGTCAGCGTCACCAGGTTGGAGGTTCTGTCACCGCACCCAATGCCAGACACTGTCTTCTTTCTCCATTCGTTGTGGTCTTGGCTGGCCCTGCTGACTTCATGGAGATGTTGTCAGGCCACAGGATGGGGTGATGTTGCCATTGAGAGAAAGAAGCCTGTGGTGTGTGGTCATGACCAGAGTCACTGGCTTCACAGCCATTGTTGACAAGAGTAACAGCGACGCTGAGGTTTCAGTAGATTGAAACACCTGTGGTCACAGGTAAAGGAAGGTAGCTGCTGATACAGACAGGGAAACACCAGTTTACATGGAGAAACCACTGGCGGTTCAGAAGAATTCTCACCACACAGCTGACGGACCTCACGGCCCTAGAGACATGAGTACAAAGATGGACTGGAAGGACATGAACTGTTGATGGACGTATAGACAGGCCAGTGTTAGAGAGTAGGAATACGAGTGACTAGTTGGGCGTTCTGGTGGACTGGAAAGGCCTGAACAGATGAGAAGATAGTGCAGCAAAACAGTTAAAGTTTTATGGTAAACAGCTGTAACCAGTGAAGCTGCGGGCATTAAGGCGACACTTCAATTCCTTGCAGCACATAAATCCCCACTCGGAGAAGACACTCCCACAGCTCACGTGTTTTATCAGGCACTAGAATTTTTTTTTTTTTTAAACACAACAAAACAAAACAATTTAAACAGAAAAAAAAGATTTGCAAAGAAGAAGAAGAAGAAGAAGAAGAAGAAGAAGAAGAAGAAGAAGAAGAAGAAGAAGAAGAAGAAGAAGAAGAAGAAGAAGAAGAAGAGGAAAGAAGAAGAAGAAGAAGAAGAAGAAGAACAAGAAGAAAAAGAAGAAGAAGAAGAAGAAGAAGAAGAAGAAGAAGAAGAAGAAGAAGAAGAAGAAGAAGAAGAAGAAGAAGAAGAAGAAAGAAGGAGAAGAAGGAAGAAGGAAGAAGGAGAAGACGAAGAAGAAGAATAATTGCGAAGAATTGCGAAGAATTGCAAAAGAATAGCGAAGAAGAAGAAGAAGAAGAAGAAGAAGAAGAAGAAGAAGAAGAAGAAGAAGAAGAAGGAAAGAAGAAGAAGAAGAAGAAGAAGAAGAAGAAGAAACAGAACAAGAAGAACAAGAAGAACAAGAAGAACAAGATAAAGAAGAAGAATTGCAAAGAAGAAGAAGAAGAAGAATTGCGAAGAAGAAGAAGAAGAAGAAGAAGAATTGCGAAGAAGAAGAAGAATTGCGAAGAAGAAGAAAAAATTGCGAAGAAGAAGAAGAAGAATTGCGAAGAATTGCGAAGAAGAAGAAGAAGAAGAAGAAGAAAAGAGAAGAAGAAGAAGAAGAAGAAGAAGAAGAAGAAGAAGAAGAAGAAGAAGAAGAAGAAGAAGAAGAAGAAGAAGAATTGCGAAGAATGGAGAAGAAGAAGAAGAAGAAGAAGAAGAAGAAGAGAAGAAGAAGAAGAAGAAGAAGAAGAAGAAGAAGAAAAAAGAAGAAGAAGAAGAAGAAGAAGAATTGCTAAAGAATGAAGAAGAAGAAGAAGAAGAAAAGAAGAAGACGAAGACGAAGAAGACGAAGAAGAAGAAGAAGAAGAAGAAGAAGAAGAAGAAGAAGAAGAAGAAGAAGAAGAAGAAGAAGAAGAAGAAGAAGAACAAGAAGAAGAAGAAGAAGAAGAAGAAGAAGAAGAAGAAGAGAAGAAGAAGAAGAAAAGAAGAAGAAGAATTGCGCAGAACAATAGCGCAGAAGAAGAAGAAGAAGTAAAAGAAGAAGAAGAATTGCGAAGAAGAAGAAGAATTGCGAAAAAGAAGAAGAAGAAGAAGAAGAAGAAGAAGAAGAAGAAGAAGAAGAAGAAGAAGAAGAAGAAGAAGAAGAAGAAGAAGAAGAAGAACAAAAAGAAGAAGAAGAACAATTGAGAAGAAGAGGAAGAAAAAGAAATGCGAAGAAAAATTGCGCAGAAGAATTGCACAGAAGAAGAAGTAGAAGAATTGCAAAGAAGAATTGCGAAGAAGAAGAATTGTGAGAGAAGAAGAAGAAGAGAAGAAGAAGAAGAAGAAAAGAAGAAGAAGAAGAAGAAGAAGAAGAGAAGAAGAAGAAAGAAGAAGAAGAAGAAGAAGAAGAACAAAAGGAGAAGAAGAAGAAGAAGAAGAAGAAGAAGAAGAAGAAGAAGAAGAAGAAGAAGAAGAAGAAGAAGAAGAAGAAGAAGAAGAAGAAGAAGAAGAAGAATTGAGAAGAAGAAGAAGAGCTGCACAGAAGAATTGCTCAGAAGAAGAAAAATTGCTCAGAAGAAGAAGAAAAATTGCTCAGAAGAAGAAGAAAAAATGCTCAGAAGAAGAAAATTTGCGAAGAAGAAGAAGAAGAAGAAGAAGAAGAAGAAGAAGAAGAAGAAGAAGAAGAAGAAGAAGAAGAAAGAAGAAGAAGAATTGCGAAGAAGAAGAAGAAGAAGAAGAAGAAGAAGAAGAAGAAGAAGAGAGAAGAAGAAGAAGAAGAGAGAAGAAGAGGAAAGAAGAAGAAGAAGAAGAAGAAGAAGAAGAAGAAGAAGAAGAAGAAGAAGAAGAAGAAGAAGGAAAAGAAGGAAAAGAAGAAGAAGAAGAAGAAGAAGAAGAAGAAGAAGAAGAAGAGAGAAGAAGAAGAAGAAGAAGAAGAAGAAGAAGAAGAAGAAGAAGAAGAAGAAAAAGAAGAAGAAGAAGAAGAAATGCGAAGAAGAATTGCGCAGAACAATAGTGCAGAAGAAGAAGAAGAAGAGAAGAAGAAGAAGAGAAGAAGAAGAAGAAGAAGAAGAAAGAAGAAGAAGAAGAAGAAGAAGAAGAAGAAGAACAAGAAATGCGAAGAAGAATTGCGCAGAACAATAGCGCAGAAGAATAAGAAGAAGAAGAAGAAGAAGAAGAAGAAGAAGAAGAAGAAGAAGAAGAAGAAGAAGAAGAAGAAGAAGAAGAAGAAGAATTGAGAAGAACAAGAACAATTGCGCAGAAGAATTGCTCAAAAGAAGAAGAAGTGCGAAGAAGAAGAAGAAGAATTGGGAAGAAGAAGAAGAAGAAGAATTGCGAAGAAGAAGAAGAATTGCAAAGAAGAAGAAAAATTGCGACGAAGAAAAAAGAAGAAGAAGAAGAAGAAGAAGAAGAAGAAGAAGAAGAAGAAGAAGAAGAAGAAGAAGAAGAAGATTGTCACGGTTCGCATATTTTTATTAGATCGTTTTACGTGTATAGTGGCTAGTTGTCCAGTGAGTGCATTTTTGCACTTACTTCTGTGTGTATAGCTGTCTATGTTCATTTCCTTTTCTCTTCGTATAGATCTAGGCTTAGGCGAGATCTCTCGAGATGTTCCGCAGCGAGAGTAGATCTAACGGTTAGATCAGCGGAGCGGCTGCGGGCTTATGCTAAGCAGGGAGACGTGGTCGCCGTTCCAGTTTTTACTGTTGGGCGCCATGTAGAATTAGTTTTGGCTCCGTTCGAGAAGCAGGAGAGAGCCTACGCCTCGTAGGAGGTTTCACTCTCCAGTTCCTGCCTTTGTTCTTCGTTCTTCGTCACTGTTTGTCAC
>JASPKP010000143.1:0-2500 GCA_030674155.1 Stramonita haemastoma
TTGCGCCGCAATTTGACCACCCTAAATCGGTTCCCGTACGATTCCCTACGAGGGGATTTTTCCTCTGGAGTTAACATCAGTGCTGACTCCACTGTCCCTAGAATTCCGCCGGATGAGACTATAAAACCGAACCCCCGTGTGCGAACGCACGCAGAACATCTTGCACGCACATTAAATCTTGTTCTGCTTTTCGTAAGAGTCCTCCATTGTGTGCCGGTTGGAACAGATGACAAGATTTTACAAAGCTGCGAACAAAAGGGGGCTGGATGTAAAAAAAGCCATGAGGCTTATTCCATTATGGTCTATATAAAATAATAAAAATAATCTCTCACACACACACACACACACACACACAACACACACACACACACACACCACACACACATACACACACACACACACACACACACAACACACACACACACACACAATCACACAATCGCACACAAATACAATGTGTTGAGAAACAGGGACTGTTACGTCATTTACATCAACTTGCCGTGCACTAGCTGTAGTGTTATTCAGCTTTGCTCACATCAGATCTGTAGTAACTGTCTTACTTAATCCAGTGTGAACATTCTTGAATGAGTAGTTTGTCTGAAGTTTTTATGGATTCTTTAGTCAGTTAAAGTTGTATATTATTTTTTGGTCGGTAAAATCTTTTTCTGGGTTGGGTTTGTTTAGTTTTTAATTATTTAGTTAATAGCATTGTTCTATATTATGCCTTCCAAACAACAAAGCGCGTTTCCCGTTATGCAGTGGAATGCCAGATCTATTTCCACTGATCTGTTCTATTTGATCCAAAGCACCTTGCTGAAAATCATTATCAAGTTGTGATGTTACAATCACTCAAAGTAACTAGAAATAAGCTGCCCAAGCTGCCTGGCTATTACTATCCACCTGTCCAACAGCAAGTTGATGCTGTAACTAAAGTCAGTGCAGCCATAGACATTCAAGAAGGGGTGGATTACTGCATATTATGTCCTTCACCAGTGCCTAACCAGGCCTCAGATATACATGCATGTGCAGCACGAGTAAATTTAGGGAAAACATCTGATAATAAATAAAAGCTGGGGTCTGTGTATCTGCCTAAGGGACCAAATGATCTGAATACTGAGTGGATACACAACCTTCAGACAAAGAAAAGTGGTTCATAGCAGAAGATTTAATGCACATGCTTCTTTCTAGGTTAAAGAATGTGAAAACTTATCCCCATAATTTATTTGTAGAAAATATAGTTGATTCCTGCCTTTGCTTGCTAAATGAGGGCAGTGTCACCAGAATTCGAGACATCACTAGTCACAAATCATCAGCCTTAGATCTGTCGTTTATCTTGGCGCACATGTTAAATCCTGTTCCACTTTTCGTAAGAGTAGGCCATCGTGTGCTGGTGGGGACAGGCGACACCATTTACAAAACTGCATACTCACGGGAACTGTTTGTAAAAAAGCACATCAGAGCTTTTTCCATTATCCTCGATATAAAAGAATAAAAAAGTAAATGGACGAAGACGATAGGAAGTGTTGTGGAAGACCAAGAAAGGAAAGTACAGGCTAGAAAGACAAAAAACAAACAGAATGGACGTGTGTTGGTGTTTTTGTGCCTTAAGACTAGAAATAATGTATAATGATAAAAAGGAAGTTATCTGAAACATGAGCAAAGGTTAAACCCCACAAAGTGTGATCATGAAACAACAATTTGAAATAAAAAAAATACTACAACAAATATTCAAGTGGACTGTGCAGTAAACATCTAGCAATGGGAAAGGCTAACTTTGAATTTTCAAATGCATTTTCAAGAGACAGCTCAGAAAATGTAGGTAAAAGTTTTTTTACAACAGGACACTCAAATACGATATGAGTATTGGAAATATGATCTCCACTTTACATCTGACATTTTTACAGAATGTTGTGATAATTTTGTGAATGCAAGAGTGTAAAGTCTTTTCCTGCCCCATTTTTCTGAAAACTCCCTCCCAGTATATCCAATAGTTTTAAAATTTTGGGATTTGAAACTGTGGTGGATCGGTAGTCGAGGTGGTAACGCGCCTTGCTAGAAAGCAAAAAGGCCGGGTCGGAGTGTGCTGTGCTTCGTATCCCGTTTGGGCCCCAAAACTTATCCCCCATCCATTAGACCCTGAGTGGTGGTCTGGGCGCTAGTCTTTCGGATGAGACGATTAACCGATGCCCCATGTGTTACACATTACTATTTAGCACACGTAAAAGAACTCACGGCAACAAAGGGGTTGACGCTGGAAAAATTATGTAGAAAAAAGCCACTCTGATAGGTTAAAGTTAAAGTCTGTCCCGAGCCTAAGGCTCATCAGGCCGGTGCTTATCCCGGTTTCTGTGGCGTTAAGCGACTGAGAGTCATAAAACTCCCCCCTGGATAGGACGCCAGTCTATCGCAGGGTTAACTCCCAACACAAGGTTGGTACTCTCCCTTTTACACCTGGGTGGGGTGAGAAAATAGCCGTGAAGTGCCTTTTCCACGGGCACAA
>JASPKP010000143.1:7500-25000 GCA_030674155.1 Stramonita haemastoma
GAGGGATGTGTGGAGGACTCTGTCATTTGGAGGAGGTGAACATCGCCAGTGTGTTGGCATAACGGTTGGTGTTGTATTGGAGTGATGGGTGAAGAAGGAGGACTGTTATTGGAGTAAGTGGTGTTCGTTTTTCCTCCATTTACTTCCGTTGTGTAGACAGATATATGCCTGGTGACAGAATCAGGTTTTATTCTTTTTTGTATGTAAGTAGATATCATCATTTTCGGTGTGGTCTTTCGTTGTTTCCTATCCACATAATTATTTGGTTTGCTTTCACCACAGATTCTACGTGATGTGCACAAGTCTGGTATAGCCTCCTTACCAGAGTAGTGTGTATTTCTCCTTACCTGTTTTCAGTGTTATTTTATTTTTTATCTGATTATTTTTTCTTCTTCATATCTGGTTGATAGTGAATTATGAACCGTGTCCCTGGGTGCACCAGTATTATGTGGTGTATGTATGAGTCAGGGGGTCAAACCCAGAGGGTTTACCTGGAACATTGAACTGTGTGGATTGATGCAGAGGCTTGAACTTTGTGCTGTGTTGATGCTGACACAGAGGTTTGACTTGGGGTGGTGTTGTGAGGATATTGGAATAATTTGGGATTATTTTTAGTATTAGATTTGAAGCTGATGTTTGTTGATTGTGTTTTTAGTGGCATGTGAGTGATTTTTGTTGTTTTTATGTTTGATTAAATGGTGAGTTTTGCGTAATAAATTTTTGATATATAAATTTTGTCTTTGGTTACTCTCGTCCAAATTAAATGTGATAGGCGGGAAGGAGGGTTTCATATGATTCTCACCCAAGAGGTTGTAACATAACTGTGGGAATCTGTTATCATGATTTTTGTGTGAATCTGCTATTACGATTTTGTGTGAATCCGTTATTATGATTGTATATAAATAACTTGTTATGATAGTTATGCCTTTTTACTTTATCTTTACATCACTTCAAGTCGCGACAGATTTTCTCTGCGTTAAATTCCGGCTGCTGTTCCCTGGAAAAGCGCGTCGCCACAAGAGCAGTGCCACTTATTATTTTTTTCATGTTTGTATCTTTGTTTATTTCCCTATCAGAGTGGCTTTTTCTACAGAATTTTTGCTAGGTTCAACTCTCTTGATGCTGTGGGTTCTTTAACGTACACTAAGTATTTTTTCTGTAAGAAACAGGAAATCGTTTAATCGTCTCATCCAAACTAATAACAGCCAGACCAGCACTCATGGTCTAGTGGATGGGGGAAAGGTTTGGGGCCCAAACAGGGTTCACCCACACTTCCGACCCAGACTTTTCACTTTCTAGGCAGGCGCCTTACCTCTTGACCACTGACCCAATAAATATGAATCCAAAGATTTTGTGTGTGTGTGTGTGTAAACCAGGTGTTACGATTGTATATGCTTACACAGATTGTTTCTCAAAATGTATCAGTCTTTATTAATGGTTTTAATTCACTTCAATATGTAGCAGTCTTTATTAATGGCTTCATTTCACTTCAAGGTGTATGACAGTCTTTAGTAACGGTTTCATTTCAGTTCAATATATATGACAGTCTTTAGTAATGGCTTCATTTCAGTTTAATATATATGACAGTCTTTGTTAATGGCTTCATTCCAGTGCAATATATATGGCAGTCTTTATTAATGGTTTCATCTCACTTCAATGCTGATGTGTTAGATGTCTTTGTGTGTACGAAAATAAAGCTTCATAGTTACAAAATTCCACTTTGAGTGTTTTTTTTAAAATTTGTTTGTTTCACACAGAGATTGAGAATGAGAGAGAGAGAGAGAGAGAGAGAGAGAGAGAGAGAGAGAGAGAGAGAGAGAGAGAGAGAGAGAGAGAGAGAAATCTAAAACATTTTTCAAGGGAAACATTATTCTGACTCATAAAGAGACAGACATGCAAAAACAATCTCACATACGCATGCCCGCACAAACACACGCGCATACACATACGCACACATGGGCAAACGCGTACGCACACACACGCTCACACACACGCAGCATGCATGCAAGCACATACACGCACATGCTTGCACGCACAAAGACACGCGTACACACACACACACGCACACACACACACACATGCGCACACATACATACGCACGCGCGCACACACACCCATACCCCCCACCCACCCACCCACACACTCACGCGCACACACGAACACACACACACACACACACACACACACACACACACACACACACACACACACACACACACACACACACACACACGCACACACACACACACACACACACATGGGGGCGGGGTATAGCCTAGTGGTCAGAACATTGCGCTCACAATCTGACGACCCGAGTTCTATTCCCGGTCGAGAGGATTTTTCCCCTGGAGTTAACATCAGTGCTTACTCCACTCCCCCAAAATGTCTGTCGGATGAGACTATAAACCGAGGCCCCGTGTGCTAACGCACACATAACATCTTGCGCACAGGTTAAATCCTGTTACGCTTTTCGTAAGAGTAGGCCATCGTGTGCCGGTGGGAACAGATGACATTTACAAAACTGCATACACACGGGGACTGAATGTAAAAAAGCACAAGAATGCTTATTCCATTATCCTCGATATAAAAGAATCAATCAATCAAATCAAATAAATCAAAAGTAAGCGTGCAAACGCGCTCGCATACCCCCCCCCCCCCCCCTCCCAAAATATAAAGCACCTTTTCGGGAAAAATGCCACAAAACAGACCTGTTTGAGTCCCGTCCTATTCCCGATTTTTTCCCAGGCAGCAGAGCCCACAGCACCAAGAGAGTGCCGTACTGTATGCATACACACCTTACCAGTATCTTTGATATGCTTGGCGCTGGACTTGTGGCGACGCCACTCCTCCCGAGAGAGGCCCGGACCGGCCTGAATCTAGCAAGTTTGTGGCAAGGAAAGCGGAAAGAAAATGCTGCACCCCTGGAGTGTGCAGGCCTCAGCCACATGCTGGTGTACCGACATAATCACCAGTCAGAACTGCCTTCCATCAACACAAAGCCGCCACTGTATGTAACAGCTTTCTCTTGCAACCTGCTCTGCCCTTATAATCGTATCTAAAAGCGCGCCAAATCCCCCTCCCCCCTCCTTTCTCTCCTCTCCCTGTCTGTTTCCACTCTGGGCTAACTTTCTACCATTACTAGCAGCAGCAGGCCACTGTCTCCACCCCCTCTGCCCACCCTAACAATACCTTCATCCACTTCACCATGCCATGGTAAAGAGTGGTGCCAGAGCTACTGAATCAATACCAGGGGGTTCTTTTTTTTCTATGGGGGGAGGGGGGTCCTCAGCTTAAGGTCCAAGTTCACCTAGGGTGATAGTTTTTGGATGGGACCGGTTTTTCCCACCTTGAAGGTAGCTGCATTCCGACTTCGGATGCATGCTGGGTATGTTCGTGTTTCCGTAACCCACCAAGTGTTGATATGATTTCTGGGATCTTTAGCACGCGTAATAATTTGTGATTTTTTTAAAAATCCAGGATAATGGGATAAGCACTCTTGTGCTTTTTTTCATCCAGTCCCTGTGTGTATGCAGTTTTGTAAATGTCATCTGTTCCCACCTGCACACGATGGCCTACTCTTACGAGAAGCGGAGCAGGATTTAACGTGTGCGCAAAGTGATCTGCATGCGTTCGCACACGGGGCCTCGGTTTAAAGTCTCATCCGAAGGACTTCTTCTGCATATGTATATACACAAATTGAATCAAGGCACTGGCGGGTCCGAACATGAAGTTGACCTGGGAGATTGTAAAAAATCACCACGCTTAATTGGCCAGACGCGCCAAGATTCGAACCCAGGACTTCATGGACTCGGGGTAACTTCTTTATTGCGGTGTTTAATCCAGGGGAAACTACTGGGAAACTTCGATGTAGTATTCCTGTAAAAGGTGTTACCTCCCTCTCCTCTCTCTCTCTCTCTCTCTCTCTCTCTCTCTCTCTCTCTCTCTCTCTCTCTCTCTCTCTCTCTCTCTCTCTCTCTCTCTCTCTCTCTCTCTCTCTCTCTCTCTCGCTACTTTCAATCTGGGTGATCTGAAATGCCCCCTATGCAATTCTTGTCTTGAAGATGAAGTACACACTTTATTTTACTGTAAATCTCTGAATGATTTGCGACAAAAATACATCCCATCTCGTTATAGGCAATACCCTTCAGAAAAAAACATTGAAACTTATGATGCAAGATGACAAAAGCCTTCATGACTTAGGACGATTCATATATCATTCCAACAAAAGGCGTTCTGCTTTAGAATGATGGCTGTAGCAAAATGATTAACATATTTCTCAAGTTGTTTCAGTGTCTTATGCTACTCTGTGTACAATTTGTGCCCTAATTATCAATTCTCTAATCAATTTTTGTTATTCATTCATTTATTTATTTAGTTACTAAATTTATGTTTAGTCTAAAATGTTGCAAACATTCTAATCAGATGTATGCTAATACCACAAGTGAATGTTATAATCGTTGTGCTTGGAAGTGTTTTCAGGTGCATTCTTGGAAAGGACTGAGAACGAAATTAATGTGTGGGGGGAGGGGGGGGGGGGGGGGTAGCGAGTGTGTGAAATTGTAATGGGTCCGGTGGCCTTCTACAATAAAATCGTTCAAAGTTCAGAGTTCTGAGTTCAGAGTTCTCTCTCTTCTCTCTCTCTCTCTCTCTCTCTCTCTCTCTCTCTCTCTCTCTCTCTCTCTCTCTCCTCTCTCTCTCTCTCTCTCTCTCTCTCTCCCTCCTCTCGCCGGTCCACTTTTGAAATTATTTGTTCCCATGTGAATGATTTTACTGGGAGTCAAATTAAGGTGGCACCGCCTTCTTGTCCTATAGCTAGGTCAGTAAGGGAACACACACATTCAGAGCATGATAGGGATACTGAGCGCTCAGCCGACAGTTTGCACGTGCCGAATGACACTGAGTCAGAAGCAAAGCAGCCTTTTTCATTCCTGTCGTGGAATGTAAATGGTTTAATGCCCAAACTTGCAGATCAAGATTTTATTTCGTACGTTTCTCGTTTTGACTTTGTTTGTTTAATTGAAACATTTATGGATGAGTGTGAGCAAAACTTTTTTCCCGGTTTTAAGATATTCTGCAAACATGCTGTAAAACTGTCTGTCAAGGGGAGACGATCGGGGGGTATCATTTGTTTGATTAAAAATGAATTCACTCCCTTTTTGAAAAGTATGGAAATTAATGAACATGTAAATGCTTGTGTGTTTCATATTGACAAAAGTTTGTTTGGTTTAGATAAAGATGTTTTGTATGTGTGTTCCTATGTCCCACCAGAGTGTTCACCTTTTTATGCTCATTTTGACATAGATAACGGAATTAGTATGTTGGAAGAATGTTTGATTGATTGTACAATAACAAATGATGTTTACATTATGTTGTGTGGGGATCTTAATAGTAGAACATCCAATATTTTGTATCAGGAATCGTCAGTCAGTGGAAATGCTGATTTGCAATGCCAAAGCCAGTCGTTAATATACAAGCGATGCTCTCACGACACATCTTTAAATAATTATGGTAAACTTTTGTTGAACATGTGCACCACTTTAGACTTATGTATTTTGAATGGGTTATGTCAGGGTGACCTTCAGGGTCGCTATACATATATTTCAGATTCAGGGTGTAGTGTCAACGATTATTTCATTCTTTCAAATGATTTATTGTGTCTTGTTTTTGAATCCTGTGAATTGTTGATTGATGAAAGAATAGATTCTGATCATATGCCTGTGATCGCCAAAATAGTATTTCCATATGAAAATAAAGTTAGTGTTGATGAAAACATAGATGAATCATGTATGGTGATTGAAAAATTTATCTGGTGTGATGACTATGCTGCTACATACAACAATATTCTGTGTCAGGAAAATATTCAAGGTAAACTTGAAGGTGCTATGAATCTAATTGATGTTGATATTAATGATGCATTACAGTTATTTAATGAATGTATAAGGGATAGTGCTATGTGTATGAAGAAGAGCATATATAGTGATAAAAGTAAGATTCGAAATGATTGGTATGATAAAGAGTGTGAGATTAGTAAAAAGAATGTGAGAAAATTATTGAGAATGAGTCGAAAGTCATTGACAGATGAAGATAGGCAGAAATACACTGTTGCAAGACGTGAGTATAAAAATTTATTAAAAAGAAAAAAGAAAGAGTTTAATACTGCAATGTTGGATAAACTTCTCACGTCAGTTAAGAGTCAAAAAGATTTTTGGGATAATGTCCGAAAAGTTTCATTCAAAAGAAAACAGAAAAGAGCTAATATTAGTGTTGAGAAGTGGTTTCAACATTTCAAATCTTTATTAGAAACAGACGTTAGTAATGATACTCTCAATGAAGATATAATTGACGATGGTGGTGATGATTACATGAACCGTCCCATCTCAAGAGAAGAAGTATTACTTGCCATAAGAAAGCTGAAAAGTCGGAAAGCAGCAGGACCAGATGCCATTATTGGTGAATTATTCAAATATTCAAATGAATATATAGTGGATTTCTTTGTAAAATTGTTTAATACACTATTTGAGACTGGTCAGTTCCCTGAAAATTGGACAGAGTCTATTGTTTTACCATTATATAAGAAAGGAAACGTTAATGATCCTAATAATTATAGGGGTATTTCACTAAGTGATATAAGTAGCAAAATTTTTAGTTCCATTATTAACAGAAGACTACAGGAATGGATAGAAGAAAATAACATTACTGGAGAATGTCAGGCAGGATTTAAAAAGGGGTATTCTACTTTAGATCATATGTTTACGTTATTAGCATTGATACAGAAACAGTTTTCATGCAACCGTAAGTTATATGTAGCTTTTATCGATTTCGAAAAAGCCTTTGACTCCATTAACAGAAATTTACTTTGGCCCATTTTGGTAAAAAATGGTATTAGAGGTAAACTCCACACATGTATAAAAAGAATGTATGAAGATATAAAATGTAAAGTAAGATGTGGTTCTAAATTGACAGATTTCATTAGATGCACAGCCGGAGTCAAGCAAGGAGATGTGTGCAGCCCTGTTTTATTTTCACTTTTCATAAATGAATTAGCATTACAAGTAATTAATAATGGAAAACATGGTGCTGTTTTGTCACATGATGCGTTTGAGTTGTTCATTCTGTTATTGGCTGATGACGTAGTGCTGTTATCAGAGACTATTGTGGGGCTTCAAAATCAGTTAAATAATTTGTATCATGCTGCTTTTTCACTTCAATTAAAAGTAAATATGAAGAAAAGTAACATCATTGTGTTTCGTAAGGGAGGTTATTTGGGTATGCGAGAAAGATGGACATACAATGGTAATCTGCTACCTGTAGTTAATGTTTATAAGTACTTAGGGATATTGTTTTCTACACGTCTGAGTTTTACTGCTGCCTGTAAGGACCTTTCCAGTAGGGCAAAGAATGCATTGGTATATATTATGCAAAGATTGTACACACTTAATAACAACTCTTTTGGGCTATTAATGAAACTATTCGACTCACAGGTTCAACCTGTTCTTCAGTATGGTTCAGAATTATGGGGATTGGACAAAGCAGCAGTTCATTGTGAATCTGTTCATTTGTTTGCAATAAAGAAGTACTTAGGAGTTGATAGACGTACACCTAATGACATCGTTTATGGTGAAACTGATAGATATCCTTTGTACATTAATTCTGCAGTTAATTGTATTCGTTATTGGATTAAGTTGCTACAAATGGAAGATCTCAGATTACCATATAAGGCATACAAAATGTTGTATAATTTAGATGTATTAGGTAAGAAAAATTGGGTATCAAGTGTGCGTATCTGTTTAAATGAAAATGGGTTCGGAGATGTGTGGTTGAATCAAGGTGTGGGTGATGTTCATGTGTTCATTAAAGTCTTTCGTCAACGATTGATTGACTGCAGGTGGCAGAACTGGAACTATCATATTAACAATAGCCAAAGGTTTGACTTTTATAGAACATATTGTAATGGTCATGATTTAAAATGCTATTTAGAACTTGATATGAATCGACAATTGAAACACATCACAGCAAAATTTAGACTTGGTATATCTGATTTGAATGTACATCGTTTAAGATATAGAACCCATAATGATCTGGATTTGTTATGTCCATTATGCAATGTGTCAAAGGAAGATGAAGTCCACTTTGTTCTTTGCTGCCAACAATTACATAACCTTAGAGTAAAATTTATTCAACCAAAGTATTATAGGGAACCTTGTTTGTTTAAATTGATTTTGTTAATGTCCTGTACACATCCTGAAGTTATACATAACTTTTCTCTATTTTTGTACAAGGCTTTCAAACTTAGAGAAATAGTCACTTCATAAGTCAGTGTGCTTAATGATCAAATGATTTTTCACTGTATTTATCATACCATGTCTTGTATTGTTCACATTCCCCTTCATAAGGGGCTAAGGCCTATATGAATAAACTATCTGCGTCTGCGTCTGCGTCTGCGTCTGCGTCTGCGTCTCTCTCTCTCTCTCTCTCTCTCTCTCTCTCTCTCTCTCTCTCTCTCTCTCTCTCTCTCTCTCTCTCTCTCTCTCTCCTCTCTTCTCTCTCTCTCTCTCTCTCTCTCTCTCTCTCCCTCCCTCCCTCCCTCCCTCCTCCCTCCTCTCTCTCTCTCTCTCTCTCTCTCCTCTCTCTCTCTCTCTCTCTCTCCTCTCTCTCTCTCTCTCTCTCTCTCTCTCTCTCTCTCTCTCCTCTCTCTCCTCTCTCTCTCAACAACAAAGCTGAGAAAGCAAGTTTCTCGGAAGGAAAGCCGGTAAGTGTACGCCACAAAAAACAAGCATTGCGCACAAGAATAATGACAATATACAGCACTATGATGCACCAGGGAAAAGTGCAGGGACCCCGCCACATGCACGCACACAAACAAACACACCGACAAACACCAGCACGCGCGCGCATGCGCGCATGCATACCCGCCCCCCGCCCGAAAAAGGTGCCGTTTTCAGCACAGATGCCGGCCAAAGAGCCGTTTTCAGCCCCGTCCGACCACCACTTTTACACGGTAAAAGACCCCACGGCACCAAGACAATATCGTACTGTATGCAGACACTCTCTCCTTCCATCTTGGATAGGTGTGGCGCCGGATTTGTGGCGACACAGGAGCCTCGAAGAGCTAAGAAAGCTTGTTTGTGGGAAGGAAAGCTGGTAAGTGTACACGACAAAAAACAAGCATTGCGCACAAGAATAATGACAATATACAGCAATATGATGCACCAGGGCAAAGTGGAGGGTTCCCGCCACATGCACGCACACAGACAAACACACTGACAAACACCAGCGCGCGCGCGCATGCGCGCATGCATAACCGACCCCACCCAAAAAAAGTGCCGTTTTGAGCACAGGTGCCAGCCAAAGAGCCGTTTTCAGCCCCGTCCGACCCCCACTTTTACACGGTAAAAGACCCCACAGCACCAAGACAATATCGTACTGTATGCAGACACTCTCTCCCACCATCTTGGATATGTGTGGCGCCGGATTTGTGGCCACAGGAGAGCCCCCAACAGCTAAACAAGCTAGTTTCTCGGAAGGAAAGCTGGTAAGTGTACGCAACAAAAAATAAAGCATTGCGCACAAGAATAATGACAATAATATACAGCTATATGATGCACCAGGGCAAGATGTAGGGTCCATGCCACATGCGCGCACTCTAACGAACACACTGACAAACACCAGCGCGCGCGTGCGCGCATGCATAGACCCCCCCCCCCCCCCCCCCCCCCCCGGGGACCCGGCAGTTTGCTGTGGTGCATCATATTGCTGTATATTGTCATTATTTTGGGGCGCCCTACTTGGTTTTCGGTGCGTACACTGTACCCGATTTCCTTGCCACAAACAAGCTTTCTCAGCTCTTGAGGGCGTCGGTGTCGCCACAAGTCCGGCGCCACACACGTCGGAGATGGTAAGGGAGCAAGTATGCATACGGTGCCATACAGTCCTGGTGCCTTGGGGTCTGTAGCCGTGGAAAAGTCGGGACAGGACGGGCCCGAAAACAGGTCTTTGGGTCCCGTCTTTGCCCCAAACCGCATCTTTTTGGCAGGGGGGTGGGTATGCCTGCGTGCACGCGCGCGCGCACTGGTGTTTGTCAGTGCGTTTGTTTTTTTTCCGCACATGTGGCAGGGACCCTCCACTTTGCCCTGGTGCATCATATTGCTGTATATTATATTGTCATTATTTTTTAGGCGCCCTGCTTGGTTGTCGGTGCGTACTCTATACTTGATTTCCTTGCCACAAACTAGCTTTCTCGGCCCTTGGGGGCGTCGGTGTCGCCACAAGTCCGGCGCCACACACGTCCGAGATGGTAGGGGGGCGAGTATGCATACGGTGTCATATTGTCCTGGTGCCTTGGGGTCTGTAACCGTTGAAAAGTCGGGACAGTACGGGCCCGAAAACGACTCTTTGGGTCCCGTCTTTGCCCCAAACCGCACCTTTTTGGCAGGAGGGTGGGTATGTGTGCGCGCACGCGCGCTCTCGCTGGTGTTTGTCAGTGCGTTTGTTTGTGTGCGCGCCTGTGGCGGGGACCCTGCAGTTTGCCCTGGTGCATCATGTGACGGGGACCCTGCAGTTTGCCATGTTTGTAAGCATGGAAAAGTCGTGGCAGGAAGGGCCCCAGAACGACTCTGTGGGTCCCGTCTTTGCCCAAAACCGGACTTTGTTTTGCAGGGGGGTGTATATTGCTGTATATTGCCATTATTCTTGTGCGTAATGCTTGCTTTTTGTCGCGTACACTTACCAGCTTACCTTCCGACAAACTAGCTTTCTTAGCTCTTGGCGGCTCTCGTGTCGCCACAAATCCGGTGCCACGCCTATCCAAGATGGTGGCCGTGAGTGTCTGCATACAGTACGATATAGTCTTGGTGCCGTCGGGTCTTTTACCTGGACGGGGCTGAAAACGGCTTTTTGGTTAGCATCTGTGCTCAAAACGGCACCTTTATCCGGCGGGGGGTTGGTATGCATGCGCGCACGCGCGCGCGCGCTGGTGTTTGTCAGTGTGTTCGTTTGTGTGCGCGCATATTGCGCGGACCCTGCAGTTTGCCCTGGTGCATCATATTGCTGTATATTGTCATTCTTGTTGTGCGCAATGCTTGTTTTTTGTCGCGTACACTTACCACCTTTCCTTTCGGTGGCCACACCTATCCAAGATGGTGGGAGTGAGTGTCTGCATACAGTACGATATTGTCTTGGTGCCTTGGGGTATTTTATTGTGGAAAAGTTCGGGGTTGGACAGGGCTGAAAACGGCTCTTTGGCTGGCATCTGTGCTCAAAACGGTACCTTTTTCGGGTGGGGGGTGGGTATGCATGTGCGCACGTGCGCGCGCACTGGTGTTTGTCAGTGTGTTCGTTTGTGTGTGCGCATTTGGCGGGGACCCTCCACCTTGCCCTGGTGCATCATATTGCTGTATATTGTCATTAATCTTGTGTGCAATGCTTGTTTTTTGTCGCGTACACTTACCAGCTTTACTTTCGACAAACTAGCTTTCTTACCTATTAGGGGCTCCCGTGTCGCCACAAATCCGGCGCTACACCTATCCTAGATTGTGGGAGTTAGTGTCTGCATACAGTACGATATTTTCTTGGTGCCATGGGGTCTTTTACCATGCAAAAGTTGGGGGTTGGACGCGGCTGAAAACGGGTATGCAAAACGACTCTTTGGGTCCCGTCTTTTTATGAAACCGCACCTTTCTGGCAGGGGGGTGGGTATGCATGCGAGCACGCACGCGCGCGCTGGTGTTTGTCAATGCTTTGTTTGTGTGTGTGCATGTGGCGGGGACCCTGCAGTTTGGTTTTCGGTGCGCACACTGTACTTGTATTCCTTGCCACAAACTAGCTTTCTTGGAGACGTCGGTGTCGCCACAAGTCCGGCGCCACACACGTCGGAGATCGTAGGGGGGCGAGTATGCATACGGTGCCATATTGTCCTGGTGCCTCGGGGTCTGTAACCGTGGAAAAGTCGGGGCAGAACGGGCCCGAAAACGACTCTTTTGGTCCCGTCTTTGCCCCAAACCGCACCTTTTCGGCAGGGGGGTGGGTATGCATGCGCGCACGCACGCGCGCGCTGGTGTTTGTCAGTGCGTTTATTTGTGTGCGCGGTTTTGGCGGGGACCCTGCAGTTTGCCCTGGTGCATCATATTGCTGAATAATCATTGTCATTATTTTTGGGCGCCCGGCTTGGTTTTCGGTGCGTACACTGTACTTAATTTCCTTGCCACAAACTAGCTTTCTCGGCTCTTGAGGGCGTCGGTGTCGCCACAAGTCCGGCGCCACACACGTTGGAGATGGTAGGGGTTGAGTATTCATACGGTGCCATATTGTCCTGATGCCGCGGGGTCTGTAACCGTGGAAAAGTCGGGGCAGGACGGGCCCGAAAACGACTCTTTGGGTCCCGTCTTTGCCCCAAAACGCATCTTTTTGGCAGGGGGTGGGTATGCATGCGCACACGCACGCGCGCGCTGGTGTTTGTCAGTGAGTTTGTTTGTGTGCGCGCATGTGGCGGGGACCCTGCAGTTTGCCCTGGGCCATCATATTGCTGTATATTGTCATTATTTTTGTGCGCAATGCTTGTTTTTTGTCACGTACATTTACCAGCAGTCCTTCCGAAAAACTAGCTTTCTTAGCTCTTTGGGGCTCCTGTGTCGCCACTAATCCGGCGCCACACCTATCCCAGATGGTGGGAGAGAGTGTCTGCATAGAGTACGATATTGTCTTGGTGCCGTAGGATCTTTTACCATGCAAAAGTTGGGGGATGGACGGGGTACAAAACGGTTTTTTGGCTGGCATCTGAGCTCAAAACGTCACCTTTATCGGGCGGGGGGTTGGTATGCATGCACGCACGCACGCGCGCGCTGGTGTTTGTCAGTGTGTTGGTTTGTGTGCGCGCATGTGGCAGGAACCCTCCACTTTGCCCTGGTGCATCATATTACTGTATATTGTCATTATTCTTGTGCGCAATGCTTGTTTTTTTTTGAGGGCTGGATGAAAAAAAGTCTTGTTACTTAATCTATTACCCTCGTTAAATAAAATTGCATTTGCGTTTGCGTTTGCGTTTTTTTTGTCGCGTACACTTACCAGCTTTCCTTCCGAAAAACTAGCTTTCTTAGCTCTTGGGGGCTCCCGTGTCGCCACAAATCCGGCGCGACACCTATCCAAGATGGTGGGAGAGTGTCTGCATTCAGTACGATATTGTCTTGGTGCCGTGGCGTCTTTTACCGTGCAGAAGTTGGGGCAGGACGCGGCTGAAAACGGCTCTTGGGCTGCTATCTGTGCTCAAAACGGCACCTTTTTCGGCTGGGGGGTGGGTATGCTTGCGCGCATGAATGCGCACGCAGTGTTTGACAGTCTGTTGGTTTGTGTGCACGCATGTGGAGGGGACCCTGCAGTTTGCCCCGCTGCATCATATTGCTGTATAGCGTCCTTATTCTTGTGCCCAATGCTTGGTTTTCGTCCCGTACACTTACCAGCTTTCCTTCCGACAAACTAGCTTTCTTAGCTCTTGGCGGCTCTCGTGTCGCCACAAATCCAGCGCCAGCACCTATGCAAAAATGTGGGAGAGAGTGTCTGCATACAGTACGATTACGTCCTGGTGCCGTGGGCTCTTTTACTGAGGAAAAGTCGGGATGCCACGGGGCTGAAAACGGCTCTTGGGCTGCTATCTGCGCTTAAAACAGGACCTTCTTCGGGTGAGGGGTGGGTATTCTTCCACGCAGGCACGCGCGTGCTGGTGTTTTTCAGTGTGTTGGTTTGTGTGCATGCATGTGGAGGGGACCCTGCAGATTTCCCTGGTGCATCATATTGCTGTATAGTGTCATTATTCTTGTGCCCAATGCTTGGTTTTCGTCCCGTACACTTACCAGCTTTTCTTCCGACAAACTAGCTTTCTTAGCTCTTGGCGGCTCTCGTGTCGCCACAAATCCGGCGTCACACCTATGCAAGATGGTGGGAGACAGTGTCTGCATACAGTACGATTATGTCCTGCTGCCGTGGGGTCTTTTACCGTGCAAAAGTCGGGGTGCAACGGGGCTGAAAACGGCTCTTGGGATGCTATCTGTGCTCAAAACTGCACCTTTTTCGGGTGGGGGGTGTATGCATACGGTGCAATAGTGCCTTGCTGCCCTGGGGTCTTTTACCAGGAAAAATCGGGGCTGGACGGGGCTGAAAACGGCTCTTTCGGTCGGGTCTTAGCGCAAAACAGCACCGGTTGTCTGGAGGGGGGTGGGTATGTATGCGCGCACGCGCTCGCACGCTGGTGTTTGTCAGTGCGTTTGTTTGTGTGTGCGCATGTGGAGGGGACCCTCCAGTTTACCTTGGTGCATGATATTGCTGTATATTGTCATTATTTTTGTGCGCACAGCTTGTTTTTAGTGGCGTACTCTTACCAGCTTTCCTTCCGAGAAACTAGCTTTCTTCGCTCTTGGGGCCCCTCGTGTCGCCACAAATCCGGCGCCACACATCTCAAAGATGGTGGGGGAGAATGTATGGATACAGTGCGTTATTGTCTTGCTGCCCTGGGGTCTTTTACCGGAAAAAGTCGGGGCTGGACGGGGCTGAAAACGGCTCTTTCAGTCGCATCTTAGCGCAAAACGGCACCATTTTGGTGGAGGGGGGAGGGTATGCATGCGCGCACGCGCTTGCGCGCTGGTGTTTGTCAGTGCGTTTGTTTGTGTGCGCGCATGTGGAGGGGACCCTCCAGTTTGTCGCGGTGCATGATATTGCTGTATATTGTCATTATTTTTGTGCGCACAGCTTTTTTTTAGTGATGTACTTTTAACAGCTTTCCTTCAGAGAAACTAGCTTTCTTCGCTCTTGGGGGCCCTCGTGTCGCCACAAATCCGGTGCCACAATATCAAAGATGGTAGGAGAGAGTGTATGGATACAGTGCGATATTGTTTTGCTGCCCTGGGATCTTTTACCGTGGAAAAATGGGGGCTGGACGGGGCTGAAAACGGCTCTTTCGGTCCTATCTTGGCAGAAAACGGCAGCCTTTCTATGGAGGGGGTTGGGTGAGCATGTGCGAACTCGCGCGCGCGCTGATGTTCGTCAGTGCGTTTTCTTGTTTGGACGCATGTGAATGGGACCCTCCTGTTTGTGTTGTTGCATAATATTTCTGCATATTGTCATTATTTTTTTGCGCACAGTTTGCTTGTAGTTGTGTACTCTTACCAGCTTTCCTTCGGACAAACTTGCTTTCTTCGCTCTTGGTAACAGTGTCTTTGCAGCAAATTCGGCGCCACATATATCAAAGATGGCGGGACAGAGTGTATGCATACAGTGCGATATTGTCTTGCTTCCTTGGGATCTTTTACCTGCAAAAGTCGGGGCTAGACGGGGCTCAAAACGCTTCTTTCGGTCGCCATATTGCGCAAACGGCACCATTTTTGTAGAGGGGGGGTGGGTGAGCATTCGCGAACGCGCTCGCGCGCTGTTATATCAGAATCAGAATCAGAATCAGAAATTATTTATTGCCATTAAAGTCACATGGACTTATTGACAGTACAAAATAAACTCAACATATTCATCAATACAACATACTATTCACTGGTCAGCATGACTGAAATGATGTGCAGGCAAAAAACACCCAAAACCACGTCAAAGCAAAACCATGTTGCATTCTATCTTATTTCAATTGTTCTCTTTTTTCAAAACAGGAACAAACATATTGAATTATTTCAGCTTGATGATTATCAGTTACTAAAACATTGCTTAATTTGTCTATACCATTCTTATATTCTTTGACATCAGATTTCAGATTTACCAATATTTGTTTTCTTTGTTCAGTATATAAGATACACTCATCAAGTAAATGAAACTCGTCTTCTATTTTGTTGCAGTATTGACAAGTTCTGTTCTCTCTTGGTATATTCTTATATCTTCCTTTTTCTATCATTAAATCATGGCAACTTGTACGAAATTTACAAAATGTTTTCCTATGGTTTTTGTTTTCACAGTTAATCAGATATGGTTCTAGTCTATATTCTTTAGTCACAAAATTATAAAAGTTAAGTTTTGTGGACTCTTGTTTCTGGTTAATCCAAAATGTTTTATATAAACTCTCCAGTTTTGTTTGTATTGCATGGCACAATCGGTGTACATCAAGTGTACTTTGGTTTTCCCATACATGTTTAAAACCAATTTTACACAGAACATTTTTAACTGTGCTAATCCACCGATCATATTCATTATTTTGATACATATAATCATACAATATTTTAACATATGAGTTTTTGTCTTTCTCTGTTACATGTATCCAAAAAGACATTAACTGACTAAGTATTTTGATAGTCAATGGAAATCGTCCAAGTTCTCCTAAAGTGGGTAATGCCATCGCTTTTTTATGTATTCCCAAAGTTTGCTTACAAAAGTTTACACGAATATTTTCATAAAGATATTTTCTTGTTTTGCTTAATTTAAATAAATCTTGAATATGAAAGTCTGTTATATGTCAGTGCGTTTGTTTCTGTGCGCACATGTGGAGGGGACCCTCCAGTTTGCCCTGGTGCATGATATTGCTGTATATTGTCATTATTTTTGTGCGCACAGCTTGTTTTTAGTGGCATACTCTTACCAGCTTTCCTTCCGACAAACTAGCTTTCTTCACTCTTGGGGCCCTTGTGTCGCCACAAATCTTGCGCCACACATAACAAGGTGGTGGGAGAGAGTTTATGCATACAGTGCGATATTGTCTTGCTGCCCTGGGATCTTTTACCGTGCAAAAGTCGGGGCTGGACGGGGCTGAAAACGGCTATTTCGGTCGCATCTTAGTGCAAAACGGCACCAGTTTAGTGGGGTGGGGTGGGTGTGCATGCGCGAACGCGCTCGGACGAGGGTGTTTGTCAGTGTGTTTGTTTGTGTGCGCGCATGTGGAGGGGACCCTCCAGTTTGGCCTGGTGCATGATATTGCTATATATTGTCATTATTTTTGTGCGCACAGCTTGTTTTCAGTGGCGTACTTTTATCAGCTTTCCTTCCGACAAACTAGCTGGCTTCGCTCTTGCTGCCGTGGGTCTTTTACCGTGCTAAAATTCGGGGTGCCACGGGGCTGAATACGGCTCTTGGGCTCTTGGGCTGCTATCTGTGTTCAAAACGGCACCTTTTTCGGCTAGGGGGGGTGGGTTATGCTTGCGTGCACGCACGCGTGCGGCGCTGATGCTTATTCAGTGTGTTTGTTTGCGTGTGCACATGTGGCGGCGGGACCTCCAGTTTGCCCTGGTGCATCATATTGCTTTTTGTGATATTGTCATTATTCTTGTGGGCAAGGCTTTTTTTTTTAATCGCGTACACTTACCAGCTTTCCTTCACACAAACTAGCTTTCTTTGCTCTTTGGGGGCTCTCGTGTCGCACAAATCGGCGCCTACACCGATCCAAGATGGTGGGAGTGGGGTGTCTGCATACAGTACGATATTGTCTTGGTTCCGTGGGGTCTTTTAACCGTGCAAAAGTGGTGGATGGACGCGGCTGAAAACGCCTTCTTTGGCTGGCATCTGTGCTCTCAATCGGCACCTTTTTCGGGCT
>JASPKP010000143.1:32500-37500 GCA_030674155.1 Stramonita haemastoma
TTTTAAAAAACTTTTTTGGTCTGTTTTTTTAAAAATTAAACATGATGAGCCTCCGACATGTTCTCCCAATTTTCAGATTTGACACACAAAGAAAGGCTGTAAACAAAGGCACATTGTGTTGGCAATGGAAATATACTGCTAGGGAATGCAGATGGAGTGTTCTATTAATGGACAATACCTGGGTAATGAGCATGTCTTTGACCTATGGCAAAGTAACAGGCAAAAAGGAAATAAGGTAACAGTACACCAATACCAGTTGGCAGCAATCTTGCACGCATTTTATATGAAAGGCAAAAAGGTTTTCTTACGGATTTTGTCAAATACGCACGGGAAACTGCTTTTTGTAAGGCAACAGTGTGTACATAGGTTTGGGCTTTTCTAATACGACATTTTTATTCTTCCTGGATATCCATCCTTTCCAAAATTATTGTGAGCTTTTTAAAAGTCATGTTGGTTGCAGCTTGAAAATCCAGAAATTCTAACGTTTTCTATAAACCACACACACATTCTCTTTCAGTAGATTTTTGTCCACAAATAACCCCCTTCCAAAAAAAACCCAACAAAAAACATTATAAAGGTTCATACACACAAAAGGGTATGCAGCTTTCCTATTGGTTGCACAATATAGGGTACATTGGTGATAGACACCTGCCGTTATACCATTCAATAAATTTTCCTGCAGTACAAATTCATCAGTTTAAACAGTATTTCTTTGCTCCTATTTGGGTATGGAGAAAGGGCGACTATTTCTTTTGCTCTTGTTGGGGCATGGAGAAAGGGGGGACTATTCCTTTTGTCTTATTGGGGTATGGAGAAAGGGCGACTATTTCTTTTGCTCTTGTTGGGGCATGGAGAAAGGGGGACTATTCCTTTTGCTCTTATTGGGGTATGGAGAAAGGGGGACTATTTCTTTTGCTCTTATTGGGGTATGGAGAAAGGGGGAACATTTCTTTTGCTCTTGTTGGGGTATGGAAGAAGGGTGACTATTTCTTTTGGTCTTGTTGGGGTATGGAGGAAGGGTGAATACTTCACTCCTTATTTGGGTATGGAAGAAGGGTAAATATATATTTTACTCCTTATTTGGGTATAGAGAAAGGGTGAATATTTTTTTCGCTCTTTTGGGGATATGGAGAAATGGTGATATCAAGTGATAATAGGAATAATTAAAACTAAATGCAGTATATGAGTACACGCACACGCAAACACACACAACACAACACAACACAACACAACACAACACAAACAAACACAACACACACAACAACACAACACAACACAACACAACACACGCACGTCCTTTTCTATAAGGTTTGATATTCTTTTTGTTTATATTTTCCCTCAGATGGCTTGACAAAAAGCAAATGCTTTGCTTAATATACCATCTTGAAATAAGATTACTGTTTGAATGAATTTGACACACACACTGACCTGAACGTGCTCTCTACTTTGAAAATGCCCCTTCCTGTAATGTATTCCTTTAGTCTTAGTATTTTCCACCAATGATTATTCAAAAATATTTTCTGAAACCAGCGCCCCTTTTTTCAATTCCCAGTTGGGTTATTTTCTATCATTAAAGTTATTTTTTTCTGTCTCTTGACTTGGGTCCCGAGGTCCAATGATGAAATTTCTTTTGCCTATGAGACCATTTTACTCCCACCATTTAGGTAGCCATAATTCGCTTAGGGGTACAGTTGGGAATATATCCCATCAAATTTACCAGTCGAGTCGGGAGGTACCTCACTACCCTTTCGGATTATCAACTGCTGTGGGTTCTTTTCATAAGACAAGTCCGTAGGTACCTGGATCTGATTGATTTAAAGTCTTCAAAAGGCTTGACATTTTCCATACTTTTTTTATTTCAAAATACTCGATACTCAGTTTTCAACAGACCCTTCAAATCATTTAAAAATGCATTGTAATATCAACACCATCTTTTGTTTTTGAATGTTAAAGACTTTGAAATGAATACTTTTTAAATAAACTGCTTCTAAAAGCTCCCCTTCAAAACCACGTCTACGTATTAAATCCAAAAATATGACTGCCTACCCCCAATTTCCAGTCATTGCAACTCTTTCCTCATCCTTATATACAAGAACATTCTAACAACCCCCCTCTCCTCCTTTCCTACACATTTTTTCGCGACATTTCTAGCGCCCATCCTCCCCTCAAACAATGTGTAGCCTGTCAGTGTCAGCATTCTATACCATGTTGCCCACCTGCCTTTTGTGTCCACATGTGGGGCCAGGGTTAAGGTTGAGGTTAGTGTTAGGATTAGTCTCAACAAGTTGAAAGCATGCAAGGGCTGTCTGTCAGCTGGTCGGTCTGAATGTTAGAATGCATGTGGACACAAAAGTTCGTAGACAAGTGGTATGTAGCTGTAGACACAATGGCACGAAACTCGAAATAGCATAAAGTTTTCAATCAAAATCAGATTAAGCCGCTAAGGCTGTCCGCAAATTTCTGTTTTTTTTTCGGTTATCAAACTGATTTTCTGTCTTCTGACTTTGCTAGGGCTCCGAGGTTTGCTGATGGTGAGATTTTGTGCATATGCGGCCATTTTTCCTCCCCTTTAAGGTAGCTGTAATCCCACTTCGGGGATTCAGTTGAGAATTTAACCCATCAAATTTACCAAAAGAGAAGCGAGGGTACCTCCCTGCTCTTTCCGATTTTCAACTGTCGTGGGTTCTTTTGAACAAGTCCGAAAACACACGGTTTCAAACTGGTTTAGAGTCCTCTTTAATTAAGACTTGACATTTTTTTCCCCTCAAACTCGGAAGAAATGACAAAGCTAGGAATCGAATCCAGAAACCCTGTGGTTTACTTGTGAGATAGGTGAACGTCTAAATCCTCCTACAGCCTTTCTTCTTATCAAAGTGATTTCAAGCCCAAAACATTTTAATACGTTGCATCCATTTAAATAGCTCAAAATGAACTCTCGGGAAAAAAAGTTATGAGCTAGCTCTTTATTCTTTCCTCACTGCTGTGAATGTGCTTCCATAGTCTTCCTAAACACACCTTTTCTTTTGTACTTTTTTTTTTACCATAATGATGTCTCCTCCCTACATCTGCCCCCCCCTCAAAAACACACACACACACACACACACCTGCACGCACGCACGCACGCACGCACGCACGCACGCACGCACGCACGCACGCACGCACGCACGCACGCACACACACACACACACAAACACACAGCACAGCACAGCACAGCACAGCACAGCACAGCACACGCACACACACACGCACACACCAAATCACTAAATAAAATTTAAAGGTTTGCTTTGTCAAATTAAACTTTTTAGAAAAAGCGTATGCTTTCATTAAATCTGATGAACTTGATACCACAAAAAACGTTATGAATGATATTACCATTGGAAAATCACCACTGCTTCTTAATACTGTGAAACATGTTACCACTTTTTTAACTAATAGCAAAACCTATATTAAAACTTGATGTGCTGATTTGCACAAAAATTTTTGGTACATAATTTTCTACTTGAGCAAAATCAATGGCTACTGAATAGCCTATTCTTAAGGACGCTTTTACTAACTTTCAAAAAAGTTTTATTTATTTCATTGAAAAAAGTACAAAGCACTGCCAGTTGCCCCAAGGGGCAGATAATTTTGAAAATATTTTTTTTTTATTGTTCTTAAACTTTTGATCTGATTCACTGGAGGAAAACCTTTACCAAACCATTGCAAGTCCTACAAAGCAGACTAGGACAATTTTTTTTTTATTACCAAGCATTAAGAATCATTTGAAAAATAAGTTTGAAAAAGATCAGGAACTATTACCACCGTTGTCCTACAAATTTGATAATTATTTAAGTTGGGACTCCTGTATTTTCATAGAGTAGTAGTTCATTAAATCCCTTTCAAAAAAGAAAAAGAAAGCCTTCATGGAAAAAGTTAACATACCTTGTAACACTATTTTCTTGGATTTTTTTTAAAGGAACACTACTACAGAAAAATACAAGTTTTCAATAAATTTCAGTTATGCCACGAGTATATTTTTCAAATGTTCATTTGATCAGATTTTTTTTAATTGCGTGCAAAACATTTGCAGGCTCTGTCCCACAAGAATCAAGGGAAATACGAAAAATGAAATTTACAAAATCAAGTACACCTTCATTTGATCTTAGTGCAATACAGAGACTCATTTTATACTAGACCATGTCCTTCCATAACAAAAAAATATCGTCCTTAAACATTGTCAGCTTAAGTGCTGCACTGCTGTGCTTTGATGACATAATTATAGAATAATAGAATACATGTTCTTGGGAAAAATGAATAACAAGCCTATTAAAAATATCCCGTTGTGTATTTATATTCTATTTAAATTATTATTCCGAGAATAAGGGAATAAACAGAACTCTTTCTTGTTTTTGCATCTAGACTTTGCATGCTTCCGGCATATAAAATTTTGTCATTTGTTTCCAAAAGCCGAATTGGGTTTTAACGTGTGGGCAAGATATTCTGCATACATTCACACTCATCCGGATAATTTTCGGAGGAGTGGAGTTAACTCCAGGAGAAAAATCACCTGAAATCGCAGGCCCTAGTGACTGATGTAAGGATTGCGTAGTCCCTTGTTACCAGTTCCATTAGTTCTGGAGATGCCTTGTCAGGAATGAGGTCAGTGGCACTTGATTCCAGTTCCATAAGTTCTGAACTTGCAGGCTTTGATGACTGGTGTCAGGATGTGTGGTCACTGACACTCGATTCCAGTTCCACAGTCCCTGAAAAGACAACGGCACATTTGTTGACATTCCAATTCTTAACTTACTTTAAAGTGTAAAATCGTCTGACTACATTTTTTAAACAACCCCTGGGGATTATTCTTTGCAGATCAATGTCACAAGCCTGTTAATCTCAAAATAGTACATCTATTTGATTTTAGAAGATCAAATTTCTTAAGTTCTTAAAACACATTTTCAACATCGAAAGAGAGAGAGATAGAGAGAGAGACAAACAGACATACTGAGAGAGAGAGAGAC
>JASPKP010000143.1:47500-65000 GCA_030674155.1 Stramonita haemastoma
GTTGGGAAATGTCTGATGATAAAACCAAACACAAACATTCTCTAATAAAAACCAAAAATAAATTATATTTTTGCGTGTGTGTGCGTGCGTGCGTGTGTGCCTGAAAGAGTATGTATGTAAGCGAGTCCGCGCGTGTGTGTGTGTGTGTGTGTGTGTGTGTGTGTGTGGTGTGTGTGTGTGTGTGTGTGTTGGTGTTGTGTGGTGTGTGTGTGTGTGTGTGTGAGTGTGTGTGTGTGTGTGCGTGCGTACGTGCGTGTGTGTGCGCACGCGCACGTGTTCGCACGCGCTCACGGAAATGTGTCAACCTCAAATTTTTACCAGCACTGAAGTTCAAGTGCGCGTCACCGGTAAAACGAACCCATTTCAAGCCGATGTACCGATTTCAATTCCGTAAAGACAAAACAGACCTTCCGGTATGACAGTTTCTGAACAGAATCATAATTATGTGCTTGAATTCTTCAACAAAAAGCAGCCCTCCTCATGTCCCAACAGTTTATTACCACACTACAATATCACGATATTCAGCCAAGCCGTACTGAAGCGGAAAGTATAGCAGATATTTTTGTTGGGCGTTTTACAATAACAGAGACGTCATCTATCCACCGCAGAAAGAGGTAGACAACAGAGGCCCAGCAATCTTTCCCTAATGATGGAATCCCGCAGTAACGCGGTGTAACACGAAACGAGCAGTGCAAGTCCACAACACAAGTGCTCCGCGACAAGTGGACATTTTGTGAAAAGCTCCGCACTTTTGAAAAGTTCGCACTTTTCTAGTCGGTGGTTCGGGGCTGGTTCCGGCGGCACTAGCCTATTAAAGCTTACAGTAATTATTTGATCAAAGTATTGTCAAATACGCGTGTCGATTTTCTTGATATTAAACTTAATTTTGTAGAAGATTTCCCCTTAAAAAAAAACAATCAAAAAAAACACGAAAACCTAAGCAATGGAGTGACAGAAAAGCATACATAATATAGTTTTGTCATGATAGACATTCACACATGTGACAAATGACTTTATTAGCAACAGTTTAGTTATTTTGTTTTTGTTCTTGGGTAGGAGCTACAAAGTTGCAACCTCTTTATCCACAATTAAAGTAGTGGATTCTGACTTCGGAATGTGTCAACACCTGTATGCATGCCTTTATTGTTGTTTTTTTGGTGGGTTTTTTAAAAAAAAAAATTGGGGGGGGGGTAAGATTTTTAAAGCTCATCCATTCCTACTCCCACGAAATGACCTCTTCGAAAGGCAGAACCCGTTTACTTGTGAGGGGGGAGTTCAGCATACATAATGCACACAGGACTTCGGTGTGTAGTCTGATCTAAAGGACTTTGGGGGGGGGGGGGGGGGGGGGGGGTCGAGTTGGTACTGTTAACTCCAGGGGGAAAAAATCTGGAATGACGCGAATCAATGGTGGCTCGATCCTAGTTGTCTGGCCACAAGGGCAACACTAACCACTAAGCTATACCGCCCCTAACAAATGCATAAAATGGGCTTGTTGACTTTAATTTAAAAAAGGAAACAAGCCGCCTACAAGACGACAGTTGCATGCCGTTCAACATATTTACGATTGCAAAAATTAAAATTAATCACCTATTAAACAATTAAATATAACACTGCGACTGATAATATTTTATAGGACAAGAATAAAATGTCATGAAAAGATGAAAAATCCGAAAAGACATGGGGGGGGGGGGGGGGGGGGGAGGGGCGGAGGGTGCAGACAAAGTGAAAGAGGGAAGGAGAGAAAGTGCAAGATGGAAAGGGAAAGAGGGAGGAAGAGAGAAGGATGGAAAGAGGGATGGAGAGAGACACAAAAGAGGGGAAGGATGAAAGAAGAGGGTTGGAAGAGAGGAGAGAAGGAGGGGAGGGGGGGGGGGGGTCATGCATGTGTATAGCAACTGTAAAATGTATGACATTTCGGTTTCGGGAGGGGGGTGGGGTATTTTTTTTCTAGGTAAATGCCTACCTAAGAATGCAATCACGGCATACACAAAAACCAGGTAAGATAGCACAAGAATAAAAAACAAATACTTTAGAACAAAATGAAAAAAAGATAATGGGTATGTCTTTTTGTTACAGTTAATCTATGAAAAAAAATTCCTGGTAAATGATAAAAACACGCGAAAATAGTTACCTGTCTTCGACATTTCCAGTTTTCCATCTCCTTGTGCTCCATGTTATGTGGCTTCCTTCTTTCCTTTCGCTACCGCCTTCATCAATTAAGATTCTGTAGACTCTAAGGAGGGGGGGGGGGGGTGCTTGAGTATGAAAAATTCTGTAGATGTCGAGGGGGGGTGCTTAGTATGAAGATTCTGTAGGGCTGTCGAGGGGGAAAAGGGGTGCTTAGTATGAAGATTCTGTAGACTGTCGAGGGGGGGGGGTCTTAGTATGAAGATTCTGTTTGACTGTCGAGGGGGGTGCTTAGTATGAAGATTCTGTAGACTGTCGAGGGGGGTGCTTAGTATGAAGATTCTGTTAGACTGTCGAGGGGGGAAGGGGGTGCTTGAGTATGAAGTTGAAAATGAGGGAGGAGGGATGGAGAAAAGGGGTGGGTTTAGGTCACCTTGGGAATGTCGAACCTTCCAGGATGGGGCTGAGAGCAGCTTCTGCAGGAAGGCTGTGTTGCACTCTGTGGGCCTGGGGAAGAGGCTGTCTGTCTATAGAGTGCCTGCCCTGCAGCGTGTGGGATGGTGGCAAGCTGTCTGTTGTGAGTGCCCTGCCCTGCAGCAGTGTGGGAGGTGGCAAGCTGTCTGTAGAGTGCCTGCCTGCAGCAGTAGGGAGATGGTGGCAAGCTGTCTGTAGAGTGCCTGCCCTGCAGCAGTGTGGGAGGTGGCAAGCTGCAGATCTGTGAACATCGGGTTCTTGTGGTGTAGATGGTTCTTGGTGGTGGTGGTGGTTGCAGATGTTTATCAGGCTTCTGTTTGTATTCATACTGGTGATGGTTTGGGGGGTGGGGGGGGGGGGTTGCGGATATGTCAGGCTTCTGTTGTATCCCGGACTGGTTCTTGGTGGTTGGTGTGTGGGCGGGGGGGGGGCAGATTGTTTATCAGACTTTTTGTTATGGTGCTTGTAGAAGAGTCGATGTTGAACACAACGATGGCTATGTTTCTTTGTCTGCCTCCTGAAAGAAACAAATGCCACTGCGTTAGATTGATAAAAAAAATGACCTGGGTCAAGTTTTAAACATATTTCTATCAAAGTTACATGGGGTGTACATCACATTATGCGGACAGATTCCACCGATGTGTTCATTTCAGTGCTTTTATTTTTTTTATCCTAAGTTCTGCAGACAACGATGTAGCGATACCTGTTCAATGCACACAGGACATCTAGCTCACACTTGGGGGGGGGGATGGAGGGGGAGTCTAGTAGACAGTTTGTAATTGTGCCATGTTCAAGCCACTACCTAGACACCTTTTTGAGGTTCTATTTATCAACCCTGAAGTTTACTCGGTTTCGAAGTCACTGCTCCAGATGTCTGTCGCTATGACACTAAACCAAGGCCCTGTTTGCTTACGCATGCAGAGTACCTTGCACAAGTTGAATCTGTTTTGCACACAGGTGAAATCCGTTCCGCCTTTCGGAAAGAAAGCTATTACAAATACGAATACAAACTTTTATATCTCAAGAACACGATAAATCATTGTGGGGGGGGGGGGGGGGGGGGGTCAAGCATAGCTAAGACAACATTGTGTGCCAGTATGGAGGGATGACAATGTCAAAACAATGCATGCACACTGGTGTGGAAATTCATCTGACGGCAACAGATCAAAGGTTCAAATTCACTCCTCTCTTTACAGACCGTTTTTATTTGAAAACATGTAGTAACCACAATGGAAAACAATATGTATGATAAACAAGAACAGCATATTTACCTGTAGGTGCAGTTCAAAATGGCCGGGCAGGACACTGGTGAAAAGTCTTGCCTGTCGCTTGCACTGCTCAAGTTGTCTGTGTCAGCGTCAGGTGATGAGTGCAGTTACGCCCCAGCTTGGAAAAGAACAGCCCAAAAAAAAGTCAAGAAAAAGTCCTAAAAGACGGTAAAGTTTCGACGGCCCGATTGGGACACCCTGCTCAACAAACAAGCAGGCCGTTACAAAGGGAACGTTTCCCCTGGTTACGGAAACATGGGATCACGCCATCTGGGCCATCTTTTTCCGCAGTGAGCTCAATTTTTGAACTTAAAAATATTATCACGGTTTGGGGTTGAGCGCATTGGAAACCTAAAAAAAAACTGTTGGCAAAACAGAATGAAAAAATTTGGGCAAATCTGATAGCACTTTGCCAACAAAAAGGACAGTCGGACTCCCAAAACAAAAACCCATGCAGAACCCCGTAAAATCCCCCCCTGTTTTCTTACGCTGTTGCAGTCAAACTCAATGCGGGCTTCACTTTCCCCTTCCCCAAAAGCCTTGGGAGCGTGTGGGGGCAGGGCGGGACTTAAAAAAAAGAAAAAAAAAGACCCCCAAAAAGAAAAAAAGGGAAAAAAACCAGAGTCAAAGGAATGACGTCAAGTTCAGGGGCCCGAAAACAAAAGAACGACGCAAAATGAAGAAAAGATGAAAGGGTTCTCCAAGCAGTCGACTTCTCAGGTCAAAGAAATTGAATCAGACATCCCAAAGTGTGCTCTTTTTCCCACGACTCGACAATGAAAAAAATAAATTTTTTCACTTTTGGGCATTTTTAATACGGCCTTTAGGTGGCAAAGAAAAAGCTTACACCATTGAAAACATAACGAAAGGGGCCCCAAGAAGCTAGCAAGGAGCTTAAAAACCGGCCCCAGAGTGTGTCGTGCTGCAGGCAGGCATCAACGACTCAAAGGGAAAGACCCTGCAACTTTTGTGGCAAAGCCATGGCAGCACCCTGTAAAGGCTGTCCAGAAGACCCTTCCCCCAAAAACCCTCATGTCGTATGCAGCAGGGCCACTCCAGTAAAACCCAACAGCTCTAGAAGAAAGGGAAGGGTCGTGTTCAATGCTCACCCCCTTTTTCCGAAATAGAAAACGAAGATATAAACAACGTTTCCGGGCCTGGCATATGAAAATTATTCACCCATCCAAAAAATCTTCAAGATGAAATTACTTGAATAACTACGGTGCTGGAAAACGTTGAAAGAGCCTTTGGGCCCCCGCCACCTATGTCAGCTGTTCGGGGGAACGTCACGAAGACGACAAGACGGGGGGGGGATTTGGGGGCCAGCAAAACAGGCCGTTCTTTTGGGGAAACCCCTGGACTGCGGGACCTGGCCCCCCAAATTGCCCCCTGCACCGTCCCCGCAAACCCCCCTTTGGGCGTTTCGTCATTAAGACCCTTTACGCTTTTTTCATGGCAGTATAAAATTTATTTTTTTCAGAGCAAGATCTTCCCAAACATCACCATCTTCCATCAAAGGACTTTTCATTTTTATTTACACTTTTCCTCACTGGTCTGTGTCTAAATCCCCCCCCCCCCCCCCTCCATTTTTTCCTGTTACCTTTTTCTTGCGTAAGTATGTGTGTATGTGAGGTGGGCCATTTGTTTGTTGTTTTTTTTTTTCAATTGGGTTAAAAATATTGTTGTTTACTACAATCAGAACACAAAATTAAAATAACAGCAAATGTATAACATGAAGACAAGCTTGGACAGGACTTTTCCTCTCTTCAGGATTTTAAAAAATTTTTCAGTGGAAAGCTGGGCATGCCCCAAAAAAGTTGGACTTGCAAAATTTTTAAAAAAATGAAACTTCCCCCATTGCATTGTTTTTAAAATGGGGACAAAATGAAAATCCCAAAAAATTTACAAATTTTATTACCCCCCTTATTGATTTTTGATAATAACCCCTTTGGGGAAAAATTTCCATATATGTTTGGAGGGGCTAGACTAAAGAAAAGTGTTTATCCCATCGTGCAAAGTACAGTAGAATTTTTTACACCCGGGGTGACAGTCAAAATTAACAAGGGGAAAAAAAATTTTGTGTTTTTTTATTTACCCCAAAGGGGCCAAAAAAAAGGGAAAAACTGACTGGTTAAAAAAACAGACTTACTAACATAAAGGATTATTCTTTTGGGGTTTTTAATGTTTATGTTTCCCTTTTGGGGGCTCCCCTGCTTTTCCATAAAAATTTTTTAAAAGAAAATTTGTAGTTCGAAATTTTCTTATTTAAAGATGGTTTTGAGTAACCAGAATTCCTGTGTTTTACCCCAAAAAACCCGGGGGATTTACTTAGCCCCTTTGTATTCCAGGATTAGCTATTAACTGCACAGGGGAAGGGTTTAAAAAGGGTTTTCCCCGGGGAAAAAAATCTTTTTTTTTCCAAAAAAAAAATTGTCATTGAAAACCCCTTTTAGTATCGATTTGACCCTATTGGGTAAAATCCCTCAATTTATATATAAATTAGCTAATGGAGTTTTTCATTGTTTCTTCAAGGGATTGATATTGGGAAAAGATTGTGAGGATGTTTTTGGTAAAATTTTTTTTAAATTTTGTGGCAATGCCCCATTCTAGCACGGTTTTCTATTCCCAAACGCAAAATCAGGAAGAATGGAAAACGATAGGCAATAAATGGTGGACTAAAGAAGTGAGGATGCCGTAAAACTAAAAAAAGGGAAAAGTATAAAATATGGTTAAAAAAAAAAATCGGGGAAAAAATTTTATTTTGTATTTAAATTTTGCTAAATGTCATAGGAAAAAAAAAACAATTGCTCAAATGTGGCCCATATGCCTTTAAAATGGAAAAGACTACTTTTTTCATTTTTTCCAAAAAGTGTTGGATAAATGGCATCTTCCTAGTTCTGGAGCAGTCTATAGTGTTCCAACCTTAAAAAAGGGTTAATTAGGTCATAAATAGATAGTTTAGACCAAGCTCTTATTTCACTGGGGTAAAGTAATGGAAAAAATTATACATAAGCGTTTGTTTCATTATTGTGAAAAAGAATAATGTTATCCCAACTAATCAGGCTGGCTTTGGGGAAAGGGGAGATGTACTTTGATCACTTAGTTAAATTAACTCACCAGATTTAAAAAAACAATTTTGCCAGAAGGAAAAGTGTGGTTTGCCACATTCTTTGATTTTGAAGAAAGCATACGATATTCTGTCTTTGAAAAATTGTTTGAATAAAATTGAAGAATATTGGTATCAATGGAATGTTTATAAAATTCTTCACAATTTTTTATCTAATAGATCAATCTGCACTAAATTGGGCTCAGCTTACTCATCCTATAAATCTATCAATTTAGGTATATACCGCAGGATCAGTACTTGCTCCCATGTTGTTTTCTATTCTTGTACATGATCTCCCTAGTTGTTTGTCAACTAATACTCAAGTCGTTCAGTATGCTGATGATATCGCAATATGGATAAATACTTCAGTTAGGAAAAACACCAAAAAGAGAGTTACCAATTATGTTGAACATTTATATCAAGATGAATTAAATAAATTCTGTAGCTTTATGAAGGAAATAAGTTAGAACTATCTGCAGAAAAAACATGTCTTGTGCTCTTTAATAATGGTGAAAATCCATCAAAATTACCAACCCTAAAATTAGAAGGAACAGTGCTTAAGTATAAACCATATGTAAAATTCTTAGGCGTAATTTTAACTAGAAAGTTGAGCTGGAAGATGCACATCGACCACTTAATAACCGAGGCTAGAAAAAGACTGAACTTTTTAAAAGTAATAAGTTTTCAGGCATGGAGTCAAGATACTAAAACACTGATACATTTGGCTCAATCTTTAGTACGCTCAAAATTAATCTATGGACAAGAAGTTTATTTTTCTGCTGCAGATTATCTGCTTAAAACATTACAAAGTTTAGACAGTAAAGCCATAAAGATAGCACTTGGTGTTCCAACACATGCTAACACAGCTAATACTTATAAAGAAGCACATTTGTTATCTCTTTCTGATCAACGAAGATTGGCGGTATCAAAGTACGTGATTCGGAGTCTATCTATTCCAAATTCAGTAAAAGATGAAATACTTATGGATCAAGACACTGATTATCCAAAACGAGCATGCGATATTTCATTTCTGCTGCCAATTAAAAATTATACTAATTCATTAATGAAAGAAGTTGGCATTGACATAGCAACGATTCCAAATTTACCGATGGTTCCCTAATGCCTCCGTGGGAACATATTTCAGCTAGCTTTGACATTGATTACACGGATGTAAAAAGAATGAAGATCAAAATCTTCTCATGTTGATGTAAAAAGCCACATTGAATGTAATTATTCCAATTATTAAAAGTGTATACTGATGGATCTGTATTGGAATCAGGCAGAAGTGGCGCAGCATTTGTGATTCCTGCTTTAAAGTACAAAAGTCGTTTCATTTAGGAGAACATTTTTCCATTTTTACGTCTGAATTATTTGCAATTTTTATGGCCTTGAAGTTTTTGTCTGATTATGGCTCTTGATATTTGCCACATACTTTTTTGTGTTGATTCAAAAGCAGTATTGCAGGCAATAAATATTGGCAAGGGAAAATAAGGACGGATATTATATTTGAGATTAAATTTTTATACATTGTATTGCAAGTGAGGGATTCAGATAACTTTATGTTGGGTCCCTTCTCACTGGTGGAATTTATTGGAATGAGTTGGTTGATTCATTAGCAAAACAAGGTGCCTCTGATCGTAGTATTGAAACGTTTGATTCCAATCTTGTATTGTCCTCGTATGAAATTAGTGCAAGATTGATGAATAGAAGCATTCCAAAATGAAGACATCACATTTTGAACGTATTTCATGTTCACGTAAACTAGAAATTTTAATGTATAAACTGAGGTTGAATGCATGGAATACCAAATATTCTAAAAACGTGTCATGTTGCTGTTCTCACCTCTTTCAATCCACCATTATTGTTTGATTGCCCAATTCTTATTGACCTTTTTAAAAGGAGAGGATTAGATATTAAAAAAAGATATGCCACTGTTCAAGAAGTTTTGTATGACTCTCAGCATGTTCATAACATCAGTTGCTGAGGTTATATATTCTTCCCCCAGTAAGATCTCTTCTGTAGTTATTATATTATATAATATTATATATATATATATATATATATATATATATATATTTAAATATATATATTTATGTAATATATAATATTCTCTCTCTCTGAGAGAGAGAGAGAGAGAGAGAGGAGAGAGAGAGAGAGAGAGAGAGAGAGAGAGAAGAGAGAGAGAGAGAGAGGAGAGAGAGAGAGAGAGAATGCGGTGTGTCTATATCACCAAGTAGTGAAGGACATTAAACAAAACAAAAACAAACAACACACAGGGCGCATTTCCAGAAGATGTGACAAAGGGCCAGTTTGAGTTCAGTACTACACCCACTTTTGCACAGTAACAGCGCCCACGGCACCAAGAGAGTGTTCTACTGTGTGTATACACACTTTACTAGCAGCTTTGATGTGGGTGGCTGGTTCTTGTGGCAACACAACAACCCTGAAGAGGGCAGCCTGGCTATAGCAAGTGTGTCAGAACGAAAACTGGTACAGTAAAACACACAGCCCACAAATCCAGCATCACTCAGGCAAGAGTGCTAAATTAAGCGCTCCCTTTCCTTTTACCTAGTCCAAGTGTGGTCAGTTCCTACTTTATAATTAGCACCAGCTGGCCCCCATCTGAACTGAGAGAAGCTGAAAGTGGGGAAACTGACAGCTGTGTACGTAGTATTATACATAATGATAAGGATATTATACAGAATGATGCAACACAGCACTGTGCAGGGCCACCGCGTCATGCACACTTATTCAAAACGCACACAGAAACACGCGCGCACCTATGCATTCACATGCATATACACCCCCCCAAAAATAAGACACAATTCTAGAAGAAAATGATACAGATTCCACATGATTGAAACATTAATAGCCAGAGTCAATTTCAGTGGTGTACTGGTTCAGTTAAAAAAAGTTATGGTAAACCGTGTTTATCAAAAACTGACAGTAAGAACATGCTTTAATATATATATTTATAATAGTATATATTTTATATATTTATAGTAGTAGTATATTGTTTATTATATTATTGTGTGTGTGTGTATGTGTGTGTGTGTGGTGTGTGTTGTGTGCTGGCGCACACGCTGGTGTGTGTGCGCGGGCGCGAGCATGGTGTGCGCGTTGTGAACAATTATTTCATATGCATTGTAAGCCATGCAATACATGATTTTTAAAAAACTAAAACTAACGTGCAAATATATTTTCAAGGATGACAAACAACTGGATATAGGGAGAATTTTTAGATTTTGTCTCAGTTTGGATTAATGAATTAAAACACATTCACGCTTGGACCCTTTTATCATTTAGGCCTATAACAGGGATTTGTTTACAGCAATAAAAACATGGCATTTTTAGAGCATGCCCAGGCCAGCAAACTGATTCATCTGTAATAGCACCAGTCAGAATAGTTATAATGAGTCTCCACTGTGTATGACGACTTCTGTGGTCACAGAAAACTTTTTCTTAAAACTCTCTTATTCAGATGAGGAGCAATGCTGCACTTTATGTGGAAAGCTGCTAGATCTACATGGGGCGGATAGCCTAAGTGGTCAGAACATTGCGCTGGCAATTTGAAGACCCGGGTTCGAGTCCGGTTGAGGAAATTTTCTTCCTGGGAGTTAACATCAGTGCTGACTCCCCTCTCCCAAAAGCCTTCGGATGAGACTTTAAACCGAGGTCCCTTTTTCATTTAGCCGCATAACAGGGATTTGTCTTACAAGCAATAAAAACATGGCATTTTTAGATGACCATGCCAGGCCAGCAAACAGATTCATCTGATAGCACAGTCAGAATGTTACAAGAGTCTCACTGTGTCATGCGACTTCTGTGGGGACAGAAAACTTTTTTTAAAAAACTTTCTTATTCAGATGAGGAGTAATCCTGCGATTTATGATGAAAGTGATAGATCTAATGATGGATTAACACTGTATCAAGTGGCTAAAGATGGCATAAGTGTCCACGGATCCTAAGAGATAATTCCCCACCCCTCTGTTCATCTCACCCTGCCTCTCCTATCAGGTAAAATAAGGGTGGTTTGTTGTGTAATTAGGCTAATAAATGGTCTTAGTTATACTGTGTGGTGTGCCTAGCTGCGGGCGTGCGGTGTGCACGTGAGTGTGTGCGTGTGTGTGTGTGTGTGTGTGTGTGTTGTGTATGTGTATTTGTGTATGAGTGTGTGTGTGGTGTGTGTGTGTGAGTTGTGTTTGTGTTGTGTGTGTGTGTGCGTGTATGTTTGTGTGTGTGTCTGCATGTGTATGTGTGTGTTGTGTGTGTGTTGTGTGTTGTATGTGTGTTGGTATGTGTTTGTGTGTTGTATGTGTGTTGGTGTGTGTGTGCGTGTTGTGTGTGTGTGTGTGTGTGTGTGTGTTGTGTGTGTGTGTGTGTGTGTGTGTGTGTGTGTGTAGTGTGTGTGTGGTGTGTGTGTGTGTGTGTGTGTGTGTGTGTGGTGTGTGTGTGTGTGTGTGTGTGTGTGTGTGTGTGTGTGTGTGTGTGGTGTGTGTGTGTGTGTGTGGTCTTTTACCGTGAAAAAGGGGGGTTGGACGGGGGTGAAAACCAGCACATTTTTCGGCTTTAGCAGGGGTTGGGTATGCATGCCTGCACGCGGCGCGCGCGCTGGTGTTTATCAGTGTGTTTGTTTGTGTGCGCGCATGTGGCGGACGACCCTCCACTTTGCCCTGGTGCATCATATTCTGTATTTTATTATTCTTGTGCGCAATGCTTGTTTTTTGTCGCCTACACTTACCCGCTTTCCTTCACACAAACGAGCTTTCGTAGCTCCTGGGGGCTCTCGTGTCGCCACAAATCCGGCGCAACACCTATTCAAGATGGTGGGACAGAGTGTATGCATGCAGTGCGATATTGTCTGGGTGCCGTTGGGTCTTTTACCGTGCAAAAGCAGGGGTTTAACGCGGCTGAAAACGGCTCTTTGGCTTGCATCTGCGTTTTTTGTCGGGTACATTTACCAGCTTTCCTTAACACAAACGAGCATTCATAACTCTTCGGGGCTCTCGTATCGCCACAAATCTTGCGCCACACCTATCCAAGATGGTTGAAGAGAGTGTATGCATAAAGTGCCATATTGTCTTGCTGCCCGGGGGTCTTTTACCGTATATTGTCATTATTTTACGGTATATTGTCATTATTTTTGTGCGCACAGCTTGTTTTTAGTGGCGTACTCTTACCAGCTTTCCTTCCAAGAAACTAGCTTTCTTCGCTCTTGGGGCCGCTCGTGTCGGCACAAATCCGGCGCCACACATCTCAAAGATGGTGGGGGAGAGTGTCTGCATACGCTGCGATAGTGTCTTGCTGCCCTGCGGTCTTTTACCGAGAAAAAGTCGCGCGCGCTGGTGTTTTTCAGTGTGTTGGTTTGTGTTAGCGCCTGTAGAGGAGACCCTGCAGTTTGCCCTGGTGGATATATTGCTGTATAGTGTCATTATTCTTGTGCCTAATTCTAAGTTTTCGCCCCGTACACTTACCAGCTTTCCTTCCGACAAACTAGCTTTCTTAGCTCTTGGCGGCTCTCGTGTCGCCACAAATCCGGCGCCACACCTATTCAAGATTGTGGTAGAGAGTGTCTGCATACAGTACGATTATGTCCTGGTGCCATGGGGTCTTTTACCGTGCAAAAGTCGGGAGCGCTACGGGGCTGGAAAACGGCTCTTGGGCTGCTATCTGTGCTCAAAACGGCACTTTTTCGGGTGGGGGATGGGTATGCTTGCCCGTGCGCACGCGCGCGCCGGTGTTTGTCAGTGTGTTGGTTTGTGTGCTTTCATGTGGAGGGGACCCTGCAGTTTGCCATGGTGTATCACATTGCTGTATAGTGTCCTTGTTCTTGTGCCCAATGCTTGGTTTTCGTCCCGTACACTTACAAGCTTTCCTTCCGACAAACTAGCTTTTTTAGCTCTTGGCGGCTCTCGTGTCGCCACAAATCCGGCGCCACACCTATGCAAGAGGGTAAGAGAGAGTGTCTGTATACAGTACGATTATGTCCTGGTGCCGTGGGGTCTTTTACCGTGCAAAAGTCGGGGTTCGACGGGGCTGAGAACGTCTCTTGGGCTGCTATCTGTGCTCAAAACGGCACCTTTTTCGGGTGGGGGGTGGGTATGCTTGCGCGCACGCGCGCGCGCGCTGGTGTTTGTCAGTGGGAGAGAGAGAAGAGAGGAGAGAGAGAGAGAGAGAGGAGAGAGGAGAGAGAGAGAGAGTTGAGAGAGAGAGAGAGAGAGAGGGAGGATGAGAGGAGAGAGAGAGGAGAGAGAGAGAGGAGAGAGAGAGAGAACTCAGAACTCAGAAATTTAATGTACATGGCCTTGGGCCACAATACATATGGTTGGTGTGGGAATGTTGACAAGTGTCCCGCAGCGGGCAAAACTCAAAAAATACATCATAATTATCATGTTCAATTCATTTGAAAAATCGTTAAAGCCAAAGCACATATTATACATAAAAGGGCATTTGTATCAAACACAATCACAATTTTATCTAAATATACCTTTCTTATGTCGGTTAAGAAAAAAGAAAAAAAGACATGGCTTCTTAAATCATAAATAAATGGGAACCATTATCTTTGTTAATGCATATGCTACATATATTTATCACAGCTGGTAGCTGTTATCTTCCTTTGTAAGTTAACTATCCTAATACAGTGATTTCTTTCTCTTATTGATGGCGTGAAAAATAAATCTAGACAAACTGTAATTTCTGTTGGTGTTTTCTGCTTTAAGAAGATCGTGTAAAGGTGTGTCCACACAATTACTTAAAAATTTGACTCTTAAATCACTATACATGAAACATTAATAAAGGAAATGGTGTTCATCTTCAACTTTTGGTTTACGAAATGGACATTCTTTAGTTTGGTTCCGTTCACTATATCGATGTACATTGTTATTAAGTGGCAAAGCATTACATCTCACCTGAGACACAGCAACTCTGAAGCAGTAACTATCTAACTGTAGAAGATATTCTTCTTTACCGAATGTTGTTTTGAAATTCTGTAGCTGTCATACCTGTCTCTGTCCCTAACTGTACTATACCATTCTTGGATAAATAAATCAATCAGTCTCTTTTTAAATAAACGTAAGAAAGCTTTAACATCACCTACTCCTGTTGAAGTCAAACAAAGCTGAATCCTGTATCACAAAGAATTTGTCTTATCTTAGTAACCCAGCAGTTTTTTCCAGATTTATCCATGTCAAGCAACATTTGATAAGCATTATAAGGTAGTCTGTCGGGATTCATTTGTAAAAGTTTTAAACCAATATCTAAGAGCATTTCTATAGGAGTTGATATAGAAAGGGTATCTTCCAAGCTCGCTATATATCATTTTATTTAGAGTTTTCAATGGTACACCCAAAAATCTCTTACAGGCAATCATGTGAACTTTCTCTATATGTTCCAATTTATGTAACCCCCATATTTCAGTAGAATTGGCTGTATTTTGATATCAAAGATCTTGAAAAATGTTTCAGCATTAATTTCTTTATATTTATTGAAAACCCTATTTAGTTCTACAACAGCTTTCTTTCCCTTTGTCACAAGGTGATCTGAGCCTAGCTTAGCACTAAGTTTTGTTGTAAAATTAAACCCCAAATAGCAATATTTGTTCATCACTTCTAATTTGAAATTATCGGAAACCCATTGTTCTTTTTTTCCAAGAAAACCCCCTTTTCTAAAGACCATTACTTTACTTTTTTTCAGAATTAACATTTAATTGCAAATCATCACAACAAGATTTCAATACATTCAGTTGGTTTTGTAAACCTCCAGGAGTGCTTGAAATAAGAACCACATCATCTGCAAAAAGTAAAATGAAGACTTCCACAATGTCAGGTACTAGCTGTATTCCATGTTTACCTTTCTTATTTATAGACTCAGATAAATGGTTAATAAATATAGAAAAAAGAGTAGGGCTTAACACACATCCTTGTCTCACACCAATGGGGCATTCAAAATATTCAGACAATTCACTGTTTGCACGTATACATGAAAATAATGTTTGATACATAGCTGACATTGCTGCAAGAAACTTTCCCTTTACTCCCTGATTTTGGATGCCTCTATAAGTAAATTATGTTTAACAGAATCAAACGCTTTTTTGAAGTCTATAAATGCAACATATAACTTTCGACCTTTCTTATTCATGTACTTCTGAACAAATGCATACAGGTTAAAGATCTAATCAATTGTGGAATACTTTTTCCTGAAGCCTGCCTGATTTTCAGATATCATTTGGTTATTTTCAAACCAAGAATACAGCCTATTGTTTAAAATTGCAGTAAAACACTTGGATGAGATACTCAACAAAGAGATTACCCAATAATTGTCCACGTTATTAGGATCCCCCTTCTTAAAAATGGGAACTATGATAGCCTTAGCCCAGGCTTGTGGGTAAATACCTTTGTCAAAAATAGTATTGAATAAATTTATAAGAAAACCATGGACCTCTTGGTCTCCATTCTTCAACATTTCAGCAGTTATTTCATCAAGGCCACTTGTCTTGCCACATTTCAATTTGTCTATTGCTCTTTTCAGCTCTTCTGAAATTTTTTGGTTAAGTTCATGGTCTGTTTCTTCTAATAGGTCTATATCACTGTGACAGTGATTAAAGCTAGAACTTCTGTTGCTTTGAAAAAACAAACTTGAAATGGTTGACCCAATCAGCTGTTTCTGTATTGTTCTTGAAAAGAGTTCTATTGCCACACCCCATGTTTTTTAACTCTCTCCGAAAATTTGGAGAATCAGAAATATTGTTAACTAAGCTTCCAGCCTTTAATTTTCTGAAGTTTTGTCTTTTTGTCTTCAGTAGCTTTTTGTACATTTTCCTTGCCTGCACATAACCAATTCTATCTTCTTCCTGCCTAGTCCTTCTAAATTGCCTTAAAGTGCTTCTTACTGTCTTTTTTGCTTCGCTACAATCTCTATCAAACCATTCAGATCTCTTTCTCTGCTCTTTACGAAATTTAACATACATACACTTGCTGGCTTCAGTTAAACATTCTACAAATATCGACAAAGCTCTATCAACATCAAAGTGCAACAAATTCAGAGCATCTGCTGTTCTATTTTTGCTGTCGTCACTTCTTAATGCACTAATAAAATTATCATTTTTTGTATCATCCCATCTAAGTTTTTCTACAATAGATGTACTTTCTTCTATGTCCCTGGTTCTATTACAATCATCAATTATGTTATTCTTCTGTTTCATTTTCATAACAACAGGCAAATGATCTGATTCTGATATATTTTTGACATCAACAGCAGTAATATCAATCAATGCAAGCAGTTCACAAGACATAACAAAATAGTCTACGGTACTTGCCCCAGAACCTGCAATATAAGTATAACTACCATCAAAATCATATTTACATAAACCATTTAAAATTACACAATCAAACATATTACAAACCTCAAGTAATTGGTTTCCAAAAGTATTTGTGTGAAGGTCATCTGACTGTCTAGAAAATTCATAAACAGAACTAGTAATATCAGGGTTGTGAAAGTTGAAATCATCAACATCAAAAGAATAGTTATAACTGGCTGTCCTTGCATTAAGGTCACCTGTAAGTAGAATTTGAAAACTGCCATAAAACTCCTGCATATCTAATAATTATAGTCTGTTCCAGTACTTCTAAACCAAATCCATTATGCTGATCTCTCCAGTGAACAGAGTCATGAGGTGGAATGTATGTACAGACAAACATGATATGGTGGTCAGTGGAAAACATGTCTTTGTGAACTTTAATAATAACTGCATGTTCATTTTTATCTGCAATCTGCTCAATGTATGTTGCAAACTTTTTTCTAACCATAACAATAATTCCTCCTGAATATCTTCCATGGTGTGATAACTTCCTAGCCTTTAGTGTAAAAATGACATAATCATCAAATAACGGTGAAGAAAAATCAGTAGCAATGAAAGTCTCGGTTAAACAAATGAAGTCATGTAACAAAAGAAAGTCAATGAAATCATCATTTTCCAGTTTGTCAAGCAAACCATTGACATTATAATTCAAAAACTCAAATTGGGGTTTAATTACAGTATGTAGATCCAAAGCTGTCCCTCTATTAGGGGCATTTTGCTGAGGAATCCTTGCTGACCTGCAAGGTGAGTTGTCTCTGCTGATATTACAAGACACACTGACCCGGCCGAATCCCTATTTTTTGTTTTGTGACCCAGTGTTTGGCTTTTTATCATTTTTGTGCTTGTTCCCTGAGCACCCTTCATTCTCTTTGGAGCCATCAGATGATGCTGCTCTCCTCAGAGAATCCAGAATGCTGCTCTGGCTACCTGCCCTGTTGGTCATGGCAGTTTTTTGCTGTTGGCCTGACTGCTTGAGATATGCAGTACGCCTTTTAGGCCTGACTGCTTGAGATATACAGTACGCCTTTTAGGCCTGACTGCTTGAGATATGCAGTACGCCTTTTAGGCCTGACTGCTTGAGATATGCAGTACGCCTTTTAGGCCTGACTGCTTGAGATATGCAGTACGCCTTTTAGGCCTGACTGCTTGAGATATGCAGTACGCCTT
>JASPKP010000143.1:70000-73946 GCA_030674155.1 Stramonita haemastoma
ACAAAAGTCATGGAGTAAGTTGAAAGAATCTGTTCGATTCAAGGAACAATGTCTAAAGAATGGTCTGACTAGTTCCCTTACTTCATGTTACATGTCTCCCTCTAAAATGCAGTTTAGTGTTATAACCGCAAGAAGAGTAAATGCATTGTATTTTAGAATGAAATTAAATGCATTCACCACAATTTTTTGTAAAAATGCCAAATGTCTATGCGGAGATCATATTACAAAATACTCATATCATATTTGAGTGCCCAATTGTTAAAGTCCTTCTTACCTGTATTTTCCGAGCAGTCTCTGGAAAAAGTATTTGAAAATTCAATGTTAGACTTTGCCATTGCTAGATGTTTATTGCACAGTCCACTTGAATATTTGTTGTAGTTACATTATTGATGTTTAATGTTCACACTTTGTTAAATTAAACTTTTCTCATGCCAAGATTTTTTTAAAAAATAAAATAAGTATCATTTCCTTTTCATGTACAAAAACATCCACCCACATGCTAACTCTTCAGTCTTTTCTATCCCACTCCTTCCACTCCTTCTTCAACTTCTTTACTTTCCACTTTCCTTGTCTAATATCACTGAGTGTGAACAGACGTTAAATTGAAGACAACAACAACATCAATCAACCAATCAGTCAGTCAGTCAATCAATCAGTCAGTTGATCAATCAATCCATTAATACAGCTGTCTTTTAAGCAACCAATCAATGAATTGTAACGGCAAATATGGCGATGATTCCTTATTGTACTGCTCCTTGTAGGGGGGGGGGGGGGGGGGGGGGTAGCTCAGTGGTGATGAACGTCATCGGAGACGTTGTCATCGCCGTCATTATCATGATCATCATCTTTAATTTTGAACGATCACACAGCCATTATCGTCATCGTTTTGCTGTTGTTGTTGCTAAGAATGCAGCAGCTCAACTCGATATACAGTGTAAGGAAACAACCGTACATTGGGTAGCCTATGCGCTAGTTCTCTCCCTTATACCACTCGGTGGCAATTCATTTTTTTTGTTTGTTGTTTGCTTTCAATATTTTGTTGTGGTGATGTTTTGTATGCTTTTTTAAATATTTTTTTGAAAATGATGTTTCTTTCCTTTGTATGTCTTATTGTGGTTATTGGGTGAGGTTTTGTCTCTGTGTTTCTTTTACTGGGGGACGGGATAGCCTTGTGGTTAGAACATTGCGCTGGCAATTTGACGACCCGGGTTCGATTCCCGGTCGGATTTTTCCTCTAGAGTTAACATCAGTGCTGACTCCACTCTCCCCAAATGTCTTTTGGATGAGACTATAAACCGAGGCCCCGTGTAGGAACGCACGCAGAGCATCTTGCGCACATGTTAAATCCTGTTCCGCCTTTCGTAAGAGTAGGCGATCGTGTGCTAGTGGGAACAGATGACAAGATTGACAAAACTGCATACACACGGGGACTGGATGTAAAGAAAAGCACATGAGTGCTTATTCCATTATCCTTGAAATAAAAGAGTAGGCCTAAAGAAATAGGTAATATATATATATATATATATATATATATATATATATATATATATATATATATATATATATATATATATATATATATATATATATATATATATATATATATATATATATATATATATATATAAAGATCTAAGATCGCCTTTTCCAATACAAACCTTCCACCCACATCATCATCATCATCATCATCATCATCATTGCTGTAAATGACATGAACCTCATCGGAGACCTTAATTGTCATCGCCGTCATTGTTATGAACTTCATCTTTTATTTTGAACGATCACACAAACATTATCGTCATCATTTTGTTGTTGTTGCTAACAGGCGGCAGCTGAACTGGATATACAGTGTAAGGGAAACAACCGTACATTGGGTAGCCTATGCGCAGGTTCTCTCGCTTAGACCACTCGGTGGCAATTCATTTTTTTGTTTGTTTGTTGTTTGTTTTCAATATTTTGTTGTGGTAATGTTGTGTGTGCTTTTGAAAATGATGTTTCTTTCCTTTGTATGTCTCATTGTGGTTATTGCGTGAGGGTTGTCTGTGTGTTTCTTTACAACAATTTTTAGGTCTATTTCTTACATCGAGGTTGATATGGAATGCCATCTCAGTACATTGTAACTAAAGCAAGAAAAAGCTAAATGCTCCTGAACTTTATTTGTAAGCAGTAGGCTATTAAAGGCAAGATCTGTAAATCCTTTAACATTTATGGACATCAGTAATCAGATCAAAGTTATCATATGGACAAGAAGTCTTTTTTTATCTCCAAAATATTTACTGAGGAAGCTTCAGAGTATAGATTGTAAAGATATCAGGCTTACTCTTGGTGTACATTTTCTTGATCAGTAATTGAACATATGAAGTCGATATATTGCCGTTAGATGAATAATCCTACCGAAAACTTGCATGTCCCATATAATTATGTTCTGAGAATTTCAACACCCAAAAACTTTGCATTGGAAGACGTGAAAATAAATCTGATACATTTATTTTTTACCTAAAGGACGCAGCAATCGGGTGCACTTGTGGCGAACGCGTTCTCTCTCCCTGGAGACAGCAAACCGAATTTCACGGAAAGAAATCTGCTGTGAATTAAGTGGTATAAAAAAAATCAGAGTTAGGTTACCAAGATTTCATGGAAGATGAATCTTTAGGAAAATAAGCTGGTCAATAGTCTTTCAGGGCTTTATTTATTTCATTTTATACTTTATGTCACAGCAGATGCAATTCGGGCTGCTCTTCCTGGGGAGAGTGCATTGCCACAAGTGCAGCGCCACCCATGATTTTTTTTTCTTTTTCCTGTCTGCAACTGTATTTGTTTCCAAGTCAAAGTGTGTTATTTTTCTACAGAATTTTGCCAGGGGTAACCCTCTTGTTCCTGTGGGTTCTCTTATATGCACTAAATAATGATGTATAACACACAGGACGTTGGTTTATTGTCTATCCGAAAGACTAGCACCCAAACCACCACTCATGGTCTAATGGAAGGGGGAAAAGTTTTGGGCGCGAACCAGATTTTTCGCTTTATAGGCAGGCACGTTACATCTAGACCACCGATCCATAGGGAATAGTCAAGATTGGCTGCTTAAAGCTTGCTCTGTGGTCAGCATAAAATGACAGAGGCCCAGTTGGTAATCTCTCCTGATGATCGAAATCATGAAAGAAAAAATAATTATGTAAACTGGATTTTTCTAGGAAAGGGAGTTAGGCAGACCTCCCCTCCCCCTCCCCTTCTACCTTTCTCCTCCCCATCTACCTCCCATCCCCTCTCTCCACTTTCCTGTGTGCAACTAACAGACAAGTAATGAAAGTATTACCAGCAAACAGAAAAACGTATAAAGGATTAACAGAAAAAAGGGGATGCATTTATCAAAAATTGTGTGTGAATCAAATGCCTACACGTTTATTGTACTCGCAATTTGCAAGTATCCCGTTGGAAAAAAATGTAGTTTGTCAACGTTCGTGGCTTTTAGGCCGAATATAGAACTAGCTGCCTACTGCCAATTGAGCGCAGAGTTATCCCACCCTTGTACGTGACATGCGCAGAAGACCGTTCCGGTTATAATGTGAGCAGGAATTCATGTTTTCAACTGAAAGTGCCTTGGTTTGTATCGCCAGTTGGTTTTCTTTGCCCTCTTCCAACAAGTTCGGGATCAACTGAAGGCGATAATCTTCACGCAGATTGTTTCATTCCATACAAAGGTTAGTAATATTGTCCATTCAGTGTATATCGTTCTACATGCTAACGACTCCCAATGTAAATGTCTTTCTATGCTTAGTTTCAAAATGTCGGCAGGCAGTTTTGACATGACAGTACTTAGACCGGCACATGCACACACGAGCTCGCCCACCCATGCACACACACACACACACACACACACACACACACACACACACACACACACACACACACACACACACACAACACATACATATATATATATATA
>JASPKP010001428.1:0-5000 GCA_030674155.1 Stramonita haemastoma
TGTGCTTTTTTTTTTAACATCTTTTATTTATTAATTTATTTATTTTATTTATTCTTTTATATAGAGGATGATGCAATAAGCACTGATGTGCTTTTAAAAAATTTTTTTTTACATCTTTTAGTTTTTTTATTTTCTTTTATCTATTCTTTTATATCCAGGATAATGGAATAAGCACTCGTGTGCTTTTTTTTTTTTTACATCTTTTTTTAAACTTTATTTTCTTTTATTTATTCTTTTATATCGAGGATGATGGAATAAGTGCTGATATGCTTTTTTACATTTTTTTAATATATATATTATTTTCTTTTATTTATTCTTTTATATCGAGGATAATGGAATAAGCGCTTGTGTGCTTTTTTTACATCCAGTCCCTGTGTGTATGCAGTTTTGTAAATCTTGTCAGTCATCTGTTCCCACTGGCACATGGTAGCCTACTCTTACGAAAAGCGGAACAGGATTTAACATGTGCGCCAGATGGTATGCGTGGTTATAGCCTGATAGAAATGAATTAGATTGAATTGAATAACACTTTAAAAAAAATTTGTTAACTACATTCAAAAAAATCTATGTATTTATTTATTTATTTATTTATTTATTATTATTATTTTTTTAATAACACTTTCAGTCACAGCAGATTTCTCTGCATGAAATTGTATTGTATTGTACTGTATTGTATTTTATACCATTGGAAGGAAGGTGGCAGGATGGTTAAAACATTCGCCTACCAACAAGTACACCGTGAGAATCTGGGTTCGATTCCCAGCCTCGCTCTCTCTTCCCAGTAGAACCAAAAAAATCAAACTGAATGTCAAAGTCATTGGGATAAGTCTGTAAACCGAGGCCCCATGTGCGAAGGCACACACATCTTGCACGTATGTTAAAAACCTGTTCCGCCTTTCAGAAGAGCAGGCTATTGTGAGCCTGTAGGAGCGGATGACAACACAATATAAAAAAAACAGCATGCACACAGGTGTAATGTTTAGACACCATCCCTGAGGAAAACTCAGGGAGTTGGAGTCCCCAGGGCGGCTCGGGGCTGTAGGTATATGGCAGTGTTCTGGCAGCTCCTGTGACAGCACTGGAACCATGCATAATTGCCTTTCCATGCATAATTGCCTTTCCAGCGATGTGGAGTGGGGGGGGGGGTCTGCTGCATGGGTAACAGCTTGCCGTCCATACTTACTTACCCAGGCTTTGCAACCTAGAGCTTAGAGCACAACTCCATAGTCTTGTGAGACTGATGGATGTCTACACTATGCATGTTTACCACTTTAAGTTGCGGAAGATTTCTCTGCATGAAATTGTGACTGTATTGTATTGTATTGTATTGTATTGTAATGTAATGTGTTATATACCACTATGACACAGCAGATTTTTCTATATGAAATTCTGAATGTATTGTATTGTACTGTATTGTATACCACTTTGTCGCTTTAAGAGTGTGTGTGTGTGTGTGTGTGTGTGTGGGGTGTGTGCTGTGTGTGTGTGTGTGTGTGTGTGTGTGTGTGTGTGTGTGTGTGTGTGTGTGTGTGTGTGTGTGTGTGTGTGTGTGTGTGTGTGTGTGTTCTTTCATTTTGAGGATCATGGAATAAGCACGCTTGTGCTTTTTTTTACATCCAGTCCCCATTTATTTATTATTTATTTATTTATTTATTTATTTATTTATTTATTCTTTTATATCAAGGATAACAGAATAAGCAATCATGTACTTTTTTTCATCCGGTCCCTGTGTGTATGCAGTTTTGTAAATATTGTCATCTGTTCCCACCGGCACACGATGGCCTACTCTTACGAAAAGCGGAACAGGATTTAACGTGTGCACAAGATGTTCTGCGTGCGTTCGCACATGGGGCCTCGGTTTAAAGTCTTATTCGAAGGACTTTTGGGGAGAGTGGAGTCGGCACTGATGTTAACTCCAGGAGAAAAATCTCCTCGACCGGACTCGAACCCGGGTCGTCAGATTGCCAGCGCAGTGTTCTGACCACTAGGCTATCCGTCCCCCATTGTGTGTGTGTATGTTTTTGCACGCATGTGCATATGTATATATTTGAATGACATTAACATGTAGGCAGTAGTGTTGTACTGACTAGAGGTACATGAAGATGATGAAGGCATTGAGAATTATTGATCAGTAATCAGTGGCATTAGATTAACCGTCTTAGCCCCGTTGCGGCCGCAGCCGCCCGTAACAGCACCTGCTGCTAGATTCCGTTGCGACCGTAGCCGCCCGTTGGTCCTGACCACGTGGGCAGTACTTTTCCATCACACACATACCTCGTGGTTCTCACACAATGTGTCTGAAATTTGGTGGGGCGATGCAGGGAAGGTTTCAGATGGTGCCAGTGATAAATTTAGACCACTAACAGTGTGTACTTGGGAGGGAAGGAAGAAAGCAAGGCTGGCGATAGAAACGCCTTTCACTCATAACGCGTGGCGAAAAAAAATGGCGTCTTCGTTGGTAGCAAACGATTCATCTAACTAACTAGACAATAAAATGAACGTGTTTGCATTGGAAGTAGAAAAAATTCAATGATAAATATTAAGTGAGTCAGAAATAAAAAGCTGACGGGGAGAAGAGAAAGGAAATAAGGCAGTTAGAGAGAAGAATGAACCCGACTACACGGCACATTCCTGCAAGCGTGGCGACCTGTGCTACCCACACGCTGTGGAGAAATTTGACGGGGGGAGGGGGGAGGTCCGCAGCATAAACGCCAGAAAATGTGACGCCTTTTGTCTATTTTCTAGTTAATACCACACTTTTTATTTGAAACTCAACAGACAGATTTGCTGATGACGAAAATACCGAGAAGGAAAAGAAAATAGACCTCAAGTCTGCCAAGATGCCACTGGTGACAGCGATAGGTACACCCCCGACACATCCACATTTTGTGCTTTCTGTGATGTGATGTGTCCCTGTGCCATCACTATGACTACTTTAAAGGCTATCACGATTAAAATTTTGTAGAATTACAGAAGTTCTGTGTTGTTTCATGTTTGTCACACCTGTGTGGTGACACTGGTGACAATGTGACACTTATGTACAATATTACACTTCTGTGCACTTAACTAACATGTGGTAAGACATAGACATCTGAAATGCAGTATATAGGTAAGATATTGATTGAATATTCCTTGTTTTCAAAAGACAAAAAACCAGTTAAACAAAAAGTATGCCTCATCAAGACATATAAAACAATAGGTGTTATGAGGACATTGTGTGACACATCCTTGAAGTACAATTGCACACAAACATTAATAAACACGTTAGCTAGGCATCAGTTCTTTATTCAACACTTACATGTATGAATTTGTGTCTATTCCATATATATTTTGCTGGTTTATTGTATACAACATACTTTTACCTGTGATTGGTGACAAATAAGGTGACAACGACATGACATTTTGTGACCAGACATGTAAACTTGTCTTAAAATGCAAGTACAAAGATATATCTAGCTTGTGACAAAATTTCAGCTTGATAGCTTGTCATGCACACAGACAATTGTCTCAGGAGTAGACTATGTCAGTTTGGGGTAGAAAACTTTAAAAGAATTCAAAATCTACAGGCAGTTTAGCTCTGTAGAATTCAACAACAAGAGGGTTAAAGAATTATTGATCACTAATCAGTGGCATTAGATTAAAGAATTATTGATCAGTAATCAGTGGCATTAGATTAAAGAGTTATTGATCACTAATTAGTGGCATTAGATTAAAGAATTATTGATAAGTAATCAGTGGCATTAGATTGAAGAATTATTGATCACTAATCAGTGGCATTAAAGAATTATTGATCACTAATCAGTGGCATTAGATTAAAGAATTATTGATCAGTAATCAGTGACATAGCATTAAGAATTTATCACTAATCATTAGCATTGCATTAAGAATTGATCTATCAGTGACATTGGTTTGTTGCAGAATTTTGTGGTACCCCCTGCCGTCTTGTTCTCTGCACAGTAAGTCTTTCTTTCCCTGTTGATTTTATTCATTTCATATGTGACGCTCCACCACATAATGAGTCACTTTGCACCAGAGGTCAGTTTTTAGTCGTAGATATGCTATTTATCTGTTATGAAAGGCTTATGAACCACCTTAAATTCCCAAATACCAGATTGAAAATTGGACAGATCTATGAACAGTTATTACAAATTGAAATGATAGACTGCAGGAAGTGAAGGATTGAGAAATTGACAAGTTTTGCATGGTAATAGATCATCGGAATGAGGGCTTGGGTTCATGGGTTCATTTAAACGCTCTTTTAAAGCAAAAGAAAACGAAATTACACCTCACAGAGCACAAATCCAACACCACTCAGACCAGAGTGCTAAAATTAGCAAGCCCCGTCCTTTTACCTAGCCTATGTATGATCAGTTCCTGCTATAAATAGCACCAGCTGGCCCCAGCTGAGGTGGGATGGGGTGGAATAATTAGCAGCTGTGAGGAGCTGAAAGTGGGGGAAACTGACAGCTGTGACCTTGATACTTCAGTACAAGGTGGAGCAATGGCTATAGTTTTATAATCAATCAAAATCGAAAACCTGACAGGTTCTAACACCTGACCCACACCTGTCTGAAATGGCTCCTGGCAAACAAGTGAATCAGGTGCAAAGTGACTTGTTTCCTGGTGGAGTGGCTGACAACTCTTTTCTGTTTAGTTTGTTTTATTTTTATTTGTTCGTTTATTTCTTTTCAAAAAGAACATTTGTTCATTTTTTGTTTTTGTTGTTGTTGTTCTTTTGGCTGCCTACTCAAGGTAACATCCTTGATATGGCTTTCGTGGTTAGAAGGGGTATAAAGCAATACGGTTTGGTATTAATAGCATTACTAACGAGGAAGTGAGAATCAGAATCGGTCACGCCATCGGGCCCTTTGAAGATCTCCTGACCACAGTCAAAAAACGCAAACTAAAGTGGTATGGGCACATTGCAAGATCAACAGGGCTTGCCAAGACGATTCTGCAGGGAACTGTGCAAGGCGGGAGAAGGAGAGGCAGGCAGAGAA
>JASPKP010001428.1:10000-17500 GCA_030674155.1 Stramonita haemastoma
AATAAATCAAAATCAAAACCAATGCTTCTGCGCCAGGTCTGTTTTGGTTGACCTACTTTCCACTTCCCTTGTGGGTTCCAGTCAAGGGCCTGCCTGGTGACACTTGAAGCAGGCTTGCGGAGCGTATGGCCGATCCAGTAGGATGATATACATGGTGTAAAATTGTGGTGACTGTGGTTGTTGTTTTTTCTCCTACAGGAGGTGCGTGTTTTCTTCATCGACTACGGGAACTATGACATGGTGCCCCTGGCCAGTGTCCGGTGCCTGACGGAGGAGATTGTGGCCCATCCTGCCCAGGCAGTGCCCTGTGCCCTGTATGCCCTGACCCCCAAAGCTGTGAGTGACCTCTGCACTGTGCCTCCGTTTGTCTGCTGTGCAAGATTTCGGGGTTTTGTAAATTCCATTTATTGATAATGATGATGTATGGGATTTATATAGCGCTGAATGTTGGTTTGTAGAGCACGCAGATCGAAGCTCTTGCATATATTGTTATTATTGTTTTTATTATTATTATTATTATCATCATCATTATCATTATTATATTATTATTGTTGTTGTCATCGTCATCGTCATCATTATTATTATTATTACTGTGCTGTCATTAGCAGGGGGCTTAGTAGGTGGTGTCCTGCGTATGTTAGCTCAGAACAGGCACCACTGAACACCACCAAAGTGACCCAGCAAAAGTGCAGGGTCCCTCTGGCTGGTGGCCCCACGGCGGCCTGATATTGATGGGCTCCCTGTTCGACCCTGAGGATGAGACATAACGAACCTGGGGTATGGCTGTGGCGGGGAGATTGAAACGAGCAGAGTGGGAACAGTAGGACAAGAACATCACAGAAGATGAGGCGGCAAAAAAAACAACCCCAAACCAAACAAACAAAAAGACAAAAAAAGTTTTGTACTGATTTTTTTGTTTTGTGTCTGAGCTAGAGTTCTGACGTTCACCAGTGGTGGGATTTTGTATATGTCCACCATTTATTTATTTATTTTTTATTTATTGTTTCATATCGAGGATAATGGAATAAGCACTCATGTGCTTTTTTACATCCAATCCCCATGTGTATACAGTTTTGTAAATGTCATCTGTTCCCACCGGCACACGATGGCCTACTCTTATGAAAAGCAGAACAGGATGTAACGTATGCGCAAGATGTTCTGCGTGCGTTCTTCACACACAGGGCCTCGGTTTACAGTGTCATCCGACGGATGTTTTGGGAGAGTCAAGTCAGCACAGTGAAGTGATGTATTCTGTCGGCTGTTTTCAAATACCTCGCCATGTAGGCAGCCATACTCTGACTTCAGAGGAGCAGTGAAGTAAAACATGATGCATTGTGGTGGTTGTGTGCAGAACGAGGCAGTGTGGTCTCAGGCGGCCAAAAGCCGGTTCCATGACATGCTGGGCGGTGGCCAGCTGTTTGTTGCTCGCTGCTCCAGTGTCCTGGGTAAGTGTTGCCCTCACGTCTGTCTGTCTGTCTGTCTGTCTGTCTGTGTGAGGTGTTTGGCACACAGGAGAAAAGGTTTGTAGGAATGTGCGTCAATGTATTTTGTATTTTGTACCACTTTACGTCAAAGCAGATTTCTCAGCGTGAAATTCGGGCTGCTCTGTCTCTCTCCCCGGGAGAGCGCGTCGCCACAAGTGCAGCGCCTACCCTTTTTTTTTTCTTTTTCCTGCATGCAACTGTATTTGTTTCCCTATCAGAGTGGCTTTTTTCTACAGAATTTTTCCAGGGTCAACTCCCTTGCTGCCGAGGGTTCTTTTACGTGGGTTAAATAGTGATGTGTAACACATGGGACCTCGGTTTATCGTCTCATCCGAAAGACTAGCGCCCAGACCACTACTCAAGGTCTAATGGATGGGGAAAAGTTTTGGGCCCAAACGGGGTACGAACCACCGCACACTCTGACCCAGACTTTTTGCTTTCTAGGCAATGCGTGTTACCACCTAGACCACCAATCCATCCATGTGTGTGTCATGTGTGCGTTTGATATATAATCTAGAAAAATAGTGTAAAGATGATGATGTATGGCTAAAAAAACCCCACCCTTTCATGACATTAACCTTTTCACTGCTGACCTATTTTGCTCAGGCCTATGCTGAAGAAATTTTCAGAAACAGACAAAAATCACGCATATGATTTTCAATTGCTTTTAATTCAGGAAATTCCTAAGATAGCTACATAAAAGTATATACTGAATGAAAGGAAATTGAATGAAGATTGTATTTGTGACAATTTTAAAAATATATAATTAGACAGACACACGTGCACGCGCGCAGGCAGGCAGGCAGGCAGGCAGGCACGCGCGCACACACACACACACACACACACACACACACACACACACACACACACACACACACACACACACCTGCTCTTCACACAAACACACAGCCAGGGAGCCAGGGCAGATGTCAGCAAGAACAATAGCTCATCAACAAAACAAACAGACACACACACTGATAACTGACAGCTAACGAGTAGCCTAGGTGACAAGTGACACACGAGGTCGCAACCACTTCAAAGTAGATCAAACACATCGGCCACTCAGTGACTGGCTCGCTCGCTCACTGACCAAGCCCTGACCAAAGGTGCAACCATACGATACACACATTTAGTTGTTCTGTTTATGAATAAACAGAGAAAAAAAGCAATATAATTATGTTATAAAAACAAACAAAGCCCTCAAATATACCCAACTACATCTCGAACGATACGATCTTCATGTTCCGATTCAGACCACGAGTACGCAGAAGTTTCTTCCGGATCAAAACCCGAGTCGTTTGCATCAACTTTGCAAAGTTCGATGTCAACTGAATATAAAAAAAAGAACCGTAATCTCCACTCTTGATCTCTATAAATTTCATCAATAACTTCAGCAACTGTGTAGGTCAGTTGAGGGACAGCCATTGCTTCGAAAACCCAAAAATTGAACTTCGCAGTACCTTGTTTACCTTGCCGATTGAACATCATAAAATATGCAAATAACTTGAACAAATGGGACTCATGGGTTGAAGATACATCAAGGGAGCTAAACAAATCATAATAAGAAGGATTTTCAGCAATGCTGAGCGAAACAGAGAGAGCGTTGGTTCATGACGAGCGGCGCTCGTCAACACAGCATTGCAGGTGGCGTTTCTATGACGAGCGGTGCTCGTCAACAGCGCAGTGTAGGGGTTAAATTTCTTTTTTTCTTTTTAGTAATTAATTAATTTATTTATTTATTTATTTTTTTTTGATTTCTTTGTGTTATTTTGATAGAAACAGGATTTAATCATGTTTGGGAATTCATCTCAGTGCTATTGGTGGAGGGGATATCTATCTATCTATCTATCTATCTATCTATCTATCTATCTATCTATCTACCTACCTATCTATCTATCTATCTATCTATCTATCTATCTATCTATCTATCTATCTATCTATCATTTTGATACCAGAAGTTCTTGCGTGCATGTGTGCGTGCGTGCGTGCACGTGTGTGTGTGTAACTATTAATTGTTATTGGTTGCTTGTGTGTTGTATAGGTCAAATGCAAGCACTTTGATTTGTTTTTGCAAGATATAGCGCAATATAAATTGCATGTAGTATTTATCATTTTTTATTATTATCAAGAACTAAGAGGTGTCTTTCCTGATGGTGTATGATAAGACAGACAGTATGTCAGTGAAGACATGAATCAATAACTAACCGGTGTGTGTGGATAGTTTATTTAAGAGGGGCGGTGTATGGATGGTGTATGATAGTCTGTCAGTGAAGACACCAGTCCATAACTAATCTCTGTGTGTGTGTGGATGGTGTATGATAGATAGACAGTATGTCATTGAAGAAATTGTCAATAACTAATGTGTGTGTGGATGGTTTATTGCAGAGGGGCGGTGCATGGATGGTGTATGTCAGTGAAGACATAGTCCATAACTAATCTCTGTGTGTGTGTGTGGTGTATGATAGACAGACAGTTATATTTCTGTCCTGGTTTATTCCAGAGGGCTGCCGCTGTAGTCTAGTGGTTAGGGCGTTGGACTCGTAATCTAAAGGTTGAGGGTTCAATCCCAGCTTTCGGCTATGGCGTTGTGCCCTTGGAAAAGGCACTTTACGGCTATTTTCTCACCCCACCCAGGTGTAAAAGGGGTAGCAACCTTGTGTTGGGGGTTAACCCTGCGAAAGACTGGCGTCCTATCCAGGGGGGAGTCTATGACTCTCAGTCACTTAACGCCACAGAAACCGGGATAAGCACCAGCCTAATGAGCCTTAGGCTCGGGACATACTTTTAACTTTTTAACTTTAATGTGTGTGTGGATGGTTTATTTCAGAAGGGCGGTGTATGGATGGTTTATGTTAGATACATAGTCATATTAGTCTGTCAGAAAAGACATGAATCAATAACTAATCTGTGATGGTGGTTTATTTCAGAGGGGCTGCGTATGGATGGTGTATGACAGATAGTATGTTAGTGAAGACATGAATCAGTAACTAATCTGTATGTGGATGGATTATTTCAGAGGGGCTGTGTATGGATGATTTATGATAGACAGACAGTATGTCAGTGAAGGTACCAGTCCATAACTAAGCGGTGTGTGTGTGTGGTGTATGATAGACAGTTATATTTCTGTCCTGGTTTATTTCAGAGGGGCAGTGCATGGATGGTATATGTTAGTGAAAACATGGATCAATAACTAATGTGTGTGTGCATGGTTTATGATAGTCTGTCATTGAAGACATAAATCAATAACTAATCTGTGATGGTGGTTTATTGCAGAGGGGCGGTATGTATGGATGGTGTATGACAGTTATATTTCTGCCCTGGTTTATTGCAGAGGGGCGGTGTGTATGGATGGTGTATGACAGTTATATTTCTGCCCTGGTTTATTGCAGAGGGGCGGTGTATGGATGGTTTGTGATAGACAAACAGTATGTCAGTGAAGAAATGAATCAATAACTAATCTGTGTGTATGGATGGTGTATGATAGACAGTCTGTCAGTTGATCCATAACTAAGATATTTCTGCCCTGGTTTATTCCAGAGGGGTGGTGTATGGATGGTAAATGTCAGTGAAGACCTAAATCAATAAATAATCTGTGTGTATGGATGGTGTATGATAGACAGACAGTTATCTATATTTCTGTCCTGGTTTATTTCAGAGCGGCGGTGCATGGTGGAGCTGTGGCAGGAGGAGGAGAGCAGCTCCCTCAACTTCCAACTCCTGCAGTCAGGACTGGTGGAGTCCTCCCTCCCTCCTGACTGTGACCCACGTGAGTTACCAGCTGTAATGGGGGGGGTTGTTGTTGTGGTGGTGGTGGTGGTTATAGTTGTTGTTGTGGTGGTTGTTGTGGTGTGTTGTGATTGTAGTGGTTGTTGTTGTTGTGGTTGTTGTTGTAGTGGTTGTTACAGTTGTTGTGGTTGTATATTTGTAGTTGTAATAGTTGTAGTTGTTGTGGTGGTAGTTGTAGTTGTAGTGGCTGTTGTAGTCATAGTTGTAGTGGTTGTTGTAATGGTTGTGGTAGTTATAGTTGTAGTGGTGGTAGTTGTAGTCGTAGTTGTAGTAGTTATAGTAGTAGTTGTAGTTGAAATAGTAGTAGTAGTAGTAGTAGCTTCAGTAATAGTAGTATTTGTGGTAGTAGTAGTAGTAACAGCAGCAGCAGCTGCAATAGCATTGTTGTTTTTGTTGTTATAATGTTAATGAGGCTCATCTCTTATCATCCTTATTTTTTGTACGGTAATTATTAGTATCTTTTGGTTCTTCATTTTCAACAAAGCTTTTTGTTACTTATTGGAATTATGTTTGTTTCTGAGTGTTGATATTGATATTAATGGGAAGGTTTTTTGTTGTTTTTCCCATGCCTGTAGTGTTGTTGACAAGAAAACATTTTATTCTTTTTCTTTCATTTCAAGGATAATGGAATAAGCACTCAGGTGCTTTTTTGCATCCAGTCCCATGTGTATGCAGTTTTGTCAATTTTGTCATCCATTCCCACCGGCACACAATGGCCTACTCTTTCAAAAAGCAAAAAAGGTTTTAAAGTGTGCGCAAGAAGTTCTGCATGCATTCACACACAGGACCTCAGTTTTTAGTCTCATCTGGAGGAATGTAGGGGGAGTGGAGTCAGCACTGATGTTAACTCCAGAGGAAAAATCCTCTTGAACGAGATTTGAACCCGGGTCAGCAGATCATGAGTGCATCACTCTAACCACCAGGCTGTCCTGTCCCCTGCATGTGTGGTTCTTAGAGAACAGAGCGGGACTCCCCTAGTAAGGGGTACGTACGTTGCACCTGTGATTTGCTCACCTCAGTTCCAGTCCCGTTCAAGGGGATTTTCCCCCTGGAGTTAATTAACATCAGTGCTGACTCCACTCCCCCAAAAAGCCCTTTGGATTAGACTATAAACCGAGTTCCCATGTGCTAACGCACACAGAACATCTTGCGCACATGTTAAAACCTGTTCTGCTTTTTGGAAGAGTAGGCCATTGTGTGCTGGTAGGAATGGATGACAAGTTTAAAATAAAACAACAAAAGCAAACTAAAAAATGCATGCATACAAGTGTTATACAGTAGACACCATCTCCAAAGTCGGATCATGCTGCTTAAATAGTGGGGGTAAAAACGAGTCGCATACGCCAAATCTCACCATAGCTGAACCTCAGAACTCGAGCCAGGGAACAAAAAATAAAACCAACAACAACCCCCCTCCCCCCACCCCCCCCCACCCCTGCGGATTTTCAATCCTGTAACCCCAGACACTAAGTAACTTTTTTTTTTTTTGGCTGCCTCATCTTCTGTAACGTCCCAGTCCTGTTGTTCCCACGCCGCTCATTTCAATTTCGCCGCCACAGCCATACCCTGATTCGTTGTGTCTCCACCCCAGGGGCAGAAGTCCACAGGGAGCTCATCAATATCAGGCCACTGTGGGGCCACCAGCCAGAGGGGCCCTGCACTGCTGCTGGGTCACTTTGGTGGTGTTCACTGGTGCCTGTTCTGAGCTAACATAACGCAGGACACCACCTACTAAGCCCCCTACTAACAACAGTATTAGCTCAGTCGCGGAGCCAGACTGAGTGAAAGCTCTTATCTATCTAGCCATGGGGACGGGATAGCTCAGTGGTCAGGGCACTCGCTTTCTCCCAGCCAAGGTAAAGCAGCATCGAACGTGGTTACCAATTGGATGGGTGACTGTTTGTGCACCTTGGCTTCAGTACATTCCCTCAGTTCACCCAGCTGTAAATAGGTACCTGCCCTCTATAGGGTCAGGGAAGGTAAAGCAGCGAGGGAGAGGAGATGGGCACCGCCCTCAACATGCTGGCCCCTGGAGAAGCTGAGGTCTCTGATGCCTCTTTGCCCTATGACCACACAGGTTATGGGGATACCTTTACCTTTTTACCGTAACACTTTGTACCCCAAGGGTGCAGCTGCACTGCAGTCTCTGTGGACCAGCCCTGCAGCAGCTGAGTGCAGTGTGCACTGGGTCATCATAGTAAAATCCTGATATCTTTTTTGTTTGAAGCCC
>JASPKP010001428.1:22500-28922 GCA_030674155.1 Stramonita haemastoma
AGCACCTTAGTTCCCATGGACAGAGAAATCAACAAGTCCCTGCCATACCAGGTTAGTCTCCTGCCTGCCTGCCCTCTGCTGCTGCTGTTCTGTCCTGTTGTACTTACATTTTATGTGTGATCGATGTGGGTTTTTCCCATGACGCGGTTGCAGTCCTGGGCTGACCCTTATGGTTGACCAGGGCGTTGATACAAGCAAGGACAGTAGAGTTGGTTTTATACCCCGTTTTAAACTGTATATAGTTGCACAGTTTTAAAACATGACGAGGTGACAGCCCTGATATGGCCTGTGTGGTTGGCGGGGCTCTAAGCAACATGATTGGATTGGATTGGTACTTATATTGTATTATGTGTTGTGTTTATGTTGTATCATGTGTCATCTTGTGTTTCTTCTTTCATATTGAACAGTTTAAAGTCAAAAGTTAAAGTCTGTCCCGAGCCTAAGGCTCATCAGGCCGGTGCTTATCCCGGTTTCTGTGGCGTTAAGTGACTGAGAGTCATAGACTCCCCCCTGGATAGGACGCCAGTCTATCGCAGGGTTAACCCCCAACACAAGGTTGGTACCCCTTTTTACACCTGGGTGGGGTGAGAAAATAGACATAAAGTGCCTTTTCTAAGGGCACAACGCCATAGCCGAAAGCTGGGATTGAACCCGCAACCTTTAGATTATGAGTCCAACGCCCTAACCACTAGACTACAGTGGCAGCTATTGAACAGTTTATCTTGTATCATTTGTTGTGTTTGTGTTTCTTCTTTCGTATGTTCAGTTTAAGTTGTACCATATGTCATGCTTTAGATGGATGGGTATTTATTCATATATCAGAATGGGGGGGGGGGGGGGGGGGGGGGGGGGGGGGGGGGGTTGTGTGTGTTGGATAAGTCTAGTGGTTAGAGCCTTGAGCTCATAATCTTATGGCACAGGGATTAAAAAAAATTATCTTGGAGTTATTAACATTGGTACCAACTCCACTCCCCCGAAAGTCCTTTCAGATGAGACAGTAAACCGAGATACTGAGTGTAAATGCACGCCAAACATTCTGCGCACAGGTTAAAACCTGTTCCTGCCTTTCGGATGAGTAGGCCATTGTTTGCCGGTGGGAATGGATGACAAAACTGACAAACCTACATGCACATGGAGAGTGTAAAAGGACATGAGGGCTCATTCCATTATCCTCGAAATAAAAGAATGATAAAAAAAAGATTTGTTGCAGTTTTATTATATTATATATTTACAGTCAGGGCAAGATGGACACAGTGCAGACAGAGGACAGTACTTTAAAAAAAAAAAATTCTCAGCTAGAGCTCTGAGGTTCACCAATGGTGAGATTTTGCATATGCGACAGTGCACAAATCCAACATCACTCAGTAGGGCCTAGTCCAGAGTGCTAAATTTAGCGCGCTCCTTCCTTGTACCTAGTCTATGTGTGGTCAGCTCTTGCTATAAATAGCACCAGCTGGCCCCACCTGGGCTGGGCTGGGATGGGATAATTAGCAGCTGAGAGGAGCTGAAAGTGGGGGAAACTGACAGCTGTGGCGACCTTTTTTTGCTCACCATGAAGGTAGCCGCATTCCCAACTACAGGGATGTATGCTGGGTGTGTTCGTGTTTTTAACTATAACCTGCCTGAATGCTGACATGAATGACAGGATCATTAACATGCATACTTGATCTTTTGCATGTGTGTAGACACACGAAAGGAAATAAAGGCATTAGCAGGTCTGCATTTGAAGTTGACCTGGGAGATTGTAAAAATCCCCACCCTTAATTCACCAGATGCTGCCGAGATTCGAATCCACAACTTCAAGGACCCATGAGATTGAAGTCTAACAGTTTTCACCACTTGGCTATAGCATCTGTCAAGAGGACAAGATAAAGCAGGCTTGCTTAGTGTTAATATTTGTGTGATAGGATTTTTTTTTTTTAACCTTTTCCCTACGGGTAACCTGCTATAGGGTAACCAACCATCACCTAACCCTTCCCTACGTATCACCCACTACTGGGTTACGGAAGCATACAAATGTGCATAATAAGTTCTTTAAAAACTTGTTTCTGTTATACAGTTATAATGTAAGGTGTTTTTTTTTTTTTTTTCTTCTCTTGCTTGTAGCTTTCAGTGTTACGTATTATACCGAAAACTATTCCTGATGACAGTAGGCATTTGTTTTATCATGTGAGTCTTAGCTCATGGTAGTGAATGGGTTAATTAAGTGATAGTCAGTGAGCATAAGATGGCTGGTGGTGGGGGTGAGAGGGTTAATTGATAGCCAGTGAGCATAAGATAGAGGGTTAACTGATAGACAGTGAGCATAAGATAGAGGGTTAACTGATAGTGAGCATAAGATGGCTGGTGGTGGTGGTGAGTGGATTAACTGATAGACAGTGAGCATAAGATAGAGGGTTAACTGATATTCAGTGAGCCGGTTAACTGATAGTCAGTGAGCATAAGATGGCTCATGGTAGTGAGTGGGTTAACTGATAGTCAGTGAGGCATAAGATGGCTCATGGTAGTGAGGGGTTAACTGATAGTCAGTGAGCATAAGATGGAGGGTTAACTGATAGTCAGTGAGCATAAGATGGCTGGTGGTGGTGGTGAGAGGGTTAATAAATACCTTGGTGTGTGTGTGTGGTGTGTGTGTGTGTGTGTGTATGTGTGGACAGGCAGTGTGGTGCGTGTTGGTGGGGCTGGAAATCTACATGATGAACTCCATCACGCTGACAGAGCTGCTGAACAGGAGCAGGAACAAGATCTGTGTGGCAGAGGTCATAGACAGGTGAGTCAGTCGATGAGTCGGTCAGTGAGTCAGTCAGTGAGTCACAGTGCTTACATGAACAAGATCTGTGTGGTGGAGGCCATCGACAGGTGAGTCAGTGGAGTCAGTCGGTGAGTCAGTGAGTCACAGTGCTCCAGGAACAAGATCTGTGTGGCAGAGGTCATAGACAGGTCAGTGAGTCAGTCAGTGAGTCACAGTCCTCAGGGATGGCAGCCTGGTGATCAGAGTGATGCACAGGTGATCTGCTGACCCGGGATCAAATCTTGTTAGGAGGAATTTTCCTCTGGAGTTAACATAGTGCTGACTTCACTCCCTCCCCCTAAAAGTCATTCGGATGAGACTATAAACTGAATGTCCTGTGTGTGAACGCACGCAGAACATCTTGCGCTCATGTTGAAACCCGTTCCTTTTTTTGGAAGAGTTGGGGCCATTTGACGGTGGGAATGGATGACAAAACTGCATACACACGAGGACTGGATGAAAAAAAAAAGCACATGAGTGCTTATTCCATTATTCTCAAAATAGAAGAATGAATAAAAATTTTTATTTAAAAATGGCAGGTCTGCCTCAGGGAAGTTTTTTTTTAATTCACAAAAATGATAACAGAGGTTTAGTATTGTTGTAAGTTGTACACAGTTTTTGTCAAATTTAAAATAACAGCAGCGGTTTAGCTGTTGTGGCTGTGAAAGATTTTTGTCAAACGTATAAACAACAGCATTCTAGCAGTTGTGGCCATCAGAAGATTTTCTTCAAATTTATGATAAAAGTTTTTTTTTTTTTTCTAAGGGTTTTAGTTTGATGTTAGGGCTCATTTTTTAGTAACTGACACAGAAGTTTACCTAGGTCTGGCAATAATGATAATAACAGCCCTTCCTCTAGTTTTCACAATAACTATTTTTTTTCTAGGGTCGATAGTAATGATAACAGCACTTACCCAGGGGTTGACAACGACAACAGGGATTTTCCCTAGGGATCGCAATAAAAACAGCAACTTTCTCAAGGGTTCTTAATAATAATGATGGGAATTTTCCAAGGGTTCACAATAATACTGACAGGAATTTTTCAAGGGTTCACAACAATAATGACAGGAATTTCCAAAGTGTTCACACCAATAACAACAGGAATTTTCCCAGGGTTCACAATAATAAAAGACAGGAATTTTCCAAGAGTTAACAGTAATACTGACAGGAATTTTCCAAGGGTTAACAATAATAGTGACAGGAATTTTTCAAGGGTTAACAATAATAATGACAGGAATTTTCCAAGGGTTAACAATAATGAGAGGAATTTTCCAAGGGTTCACATCAGTAATGACAGGAATTTTCCAAGGGTTAACAATAATGAGAGGAATTTTCCAAGGGTTCACAATCAGTAATGACAGGAATTTTTCCAAGGGTTCACAATGATATTGACAGGAATTTTCCAAGGGTTCACATCAGTGACAGGAATTTTCCAAGGGTTAATAATAATTCTGGCAGGAATTTTCCAAGGGTTAACAATAATAATGACAAGAATTTCTTAAGTGTTCACACCAATAACAACAGGAATTTTCCCAGGGTTTACAATAATAAATGACAGGAATTTTCCAAGGGTTAACAATAATGAGAGGGAATTTTCCAAGGGTAAACAACAATAATGACAGATATTTTCCAAGGGTTAACAATAATACTGTCAGGAATTTTCCAAGGGTTTAACAATAGTAATGACAGGAATTTTCCAAGGGTTAACAATGAGAGGAATTTTCCAAGGGTTAACAACATAATGACAGATATTTTCCAAGGGTTAACAATAATTCTGTCAGGAATTTTCCAAGGGTTAACAATAGTAATGACAGGAAATTTTCCAAGGGTTTCACTCAGTAATACAGGAATTTCCCAAGGGTTAACAATAATGACAGCAATTTCCAAGGGTTTCACTATGATAATGACAGTAAATTCCAAGGGTCCACAGTAATAAATGACAGGATTTTTCCAAGAGTTCAGAAAATAAACCAAAACTTTTCCAGGGTCGGCATATTGAAAACGCTTCTTTGTACAGAATCCCCACTTTCCAGAAATTCTGTGCTAGAAAGAGGTTTTTAGATTCACTTGTGTAAGTTTAAAATGTGTGTGGGGTGTGTGTGTGTGTGTGTGTGTTTGTGTGTGTGTGTGTGTTTTTTGTGTGTGTGTGTTGTGAAAAATTTGTGAGTTGGTGTGTGTGTTTTTAGTTTTTTGTGTTTGTGTTGGGGGGTTTGTGGTTTTTGTTTTGTGTTTTTTGTGTGTGGTGTGTGTGTGTTGTGTGTGTTTTGGGGGGGTGTGTGTTTTGTGTTTGTGTGTGTGTGTATTGTGTTAGTGTTTTTTGTGGTGTGTTTTTTTTTTTAATTTTTTTTGTTTTTTTTTTTTTTTAGTGGGGTTGTGTTGGTGTTAGTGTTAGGGGGTTTGTGTTTTGTTGTGTGTGGTTTTTTGTGTGTGTGGGGGGAGGTGTGTGTGTGTGTGTGTGTGTGTTTTTGTGAGGTGTGTGTTGGGGGGAGTTGTGTGTGTGTGTGGTGTGTGTGGGTGTTGGGGTGTTTTTTGTGTTGTGGTTTGTTTTCTCTCTGGCAGGGGAAAGGCCCCAAAATTTTTAAAAAAATTGGCCGTCAGCAATTACTTCTTTTTTTAAACCCATGTTTTTTGTTTTGGAAAAAAATCTGGGGTCATTTCTGACATTTATTACCTGGCCCCAAACCTCATAAAAATTCCCCTTTTTTTTTTTTTTTTTTTTCCCCGGGAAACCTATCCCAGAAAATTTTATTTCCCGAGCGTTTTGAGGTTTGTTCTAGTGGGGAAGGGGCAGGGGGGTAATAATAAATTTTAAAATACATGGGGAAATTTTTTTTAGCGCTTATCCCCTTTAAAAAAAAACAAACAAAGCGCTTGCAATCGAACCCCCCCAAAAAACCCCAAAAACAATTAAAATTTTTTCTAGGGAAAAATTGAAAGCCCAAAAAAAACCCCCGTGCGTGGCCCCCTGTGCACGCACGCACGCGCCCCGTGCGCGCGCACGCCAAAAAACACACAACAAAAAAAAACACACACACAAACACACACCAACCCCCACTTATAGAAAGGGGGTCCCTTTTGACAGGGTGAATGGAATTTTAATTGTTGAAGGGAGGGACCAAAAAGGGAGAAAACAGAAGGGAAAAAACCTTTGGGTTTTAAACAAATGTGCCTTTTAGGTTGGGGTTTAAAAAAATTAAAATTTAGGCTTTTGCCGAAGGGAGAGAGGGAGGTCATTCCCAAACCGATGGAACCCCGAAAAAAGAGAAAGAGCGGCGGCCAAAAGGGAGTTTGGTTGAATTTTTCGGAATTTTTTAAGGGGTAAGGGATCTGCAGGGTGAGGGAATGGGGAAAAAAAGGTGTGTCACTTAAGACCTTTTTCCGAGGGAGGAGGGTGTGTTTTTTTGGACAATTTTTAACAGAGAACTGATCTTGTAAGTAACTCTCTTTGGACAGGCAGCCAGTGGAGAGATTGGGGAAGAGATAGTAATGTTTCAGATTTTTTCTTTTTTTTGGAAAGGGGCCCGTCGAGCTGCAGAGTTTTGTTTTACGTTGGGGGGAGAGTGGATAGTGATGCTTTGGGAGACCAACCAAAAGAGAATTGCAGTAGCCAGACGTGAAAGAAAAAAGGGGAA
>JASPKP010001429.1:0-12500 GCA_030674155.1 Stramonita haemastoma
GTGACCCCTTTTCTTAAGGCCCCCGAATCAAATACCATCAATGCCCCCGCCCCAAAAGATTTTTCCCTTTGGGGGGTTTTTTTATCATTAGGCCCCTTTCCCCGCCTTTTTTTAGATGAAAAAAATAAAAAAAGGTCCCCCTTGTGGTAATGCAGAATGACTTGTGGCCCCTTTAAAGCCCGTTACGCCTTTGGGAAGAGGCCTTTGCTTTTTCCGGGAAGGTTTTACAAAAAAAAAAAAACCCCCCCCAAAAGAAAGTGGTTGGTTTTTTTTCCCAGCCACCCCGGGACGAAGGGGTCCCTACATTTAAAGGGGCAAACAAGGTCGCAAAAACAAAATTTCATATTTGGTGAACCCAGAGTTACCCCAGGAAGAAAAAAGATTTTAAAAAAAAAAAAATTTTAAGCTGGTTTTTTTGTTTGTTACAAAATGAAAAATGGCTCCCACTTTACTTGCTGAAATATTGGGGGAAAAAGGGTCAACGAAAAAGCAGCGAACAACAAAAAAACAACGCAACAACAAAGGATGGGGTTTTAATTCCAGCAGACTGTAATAATTTTTAAATTTACGTCCGGGGTTTTTTTTGCACTTGCCCCCCTTAAAAAAAGGGAAGGTGGGAAAATTTTCATTCGGAAAAAAAACTAGAAACAATTCTATGTTTTTAAAAAAAAAACAAGAAAAAAAGAAACAAAAAAAGAGAAAAACCCCCAAAACCAAGTTGGGAAGGGTTTGGAAATTTATGGAAGATAATTCAGATTTCCTTTTTCTAAGGGAAAAATTGGAACGGGGAAATTTAAATGCGATTAAAAACTTATGTGCTGAAAAGAGGTCGTACGTCTCTTTTCTCTTTTTGGTGTGTGTGTGTGTGGGGTGTTTTTTTTGTGTGGGGTGTGGTGGTTGTGTGTGGGGTGGGTGTGTGTTTTGTGTGTGTATGTGTATGTGGTGTGTGTGGTGTGTGTGTGTATGTGGGGTGTGTGTATGTGTATGGTATGTGTGGTTTTTGTGGTGTGTGTGTTTATGTTTTGTGTGTGTGTGTGTGTGTGGTTTTTGTTGTGTGTGTGTGTTTTTGGGTGTGTTGGTGTGTGTGTGTGTGTGTGCTGCGGTCAGTTGTCTACTTTCTTTGTTCTATTGTCTCTTTTTTTCTCGTTCTTTCTCTGCCCCTTTTCTTTTGTCTGTCTGTCTGTTTCTGTCTCCTGTGTATGTTTCTATGTCTTTCTCAGTCTTCACTCGTCTCTCACTCTGTCTGTTGTTGTCTGTCTTGTCTGTCTGTCTGTTGTCTGTCTGTCTGTCTTCTGTCTGTCTGTCTGTCTTCTCCCCTCTCTCTCTCTTCTCTCTCTCTCTCTCCTCTCTCTCTCTCTCTCTTTTCTCTCTCTTCTGTCTCTCTTCTCTCCCCTTCTCTCTCTCTCCTCTCTCTCTTCTTCTCTTCTCTCTCTCTCTCTTTTCCCCTCTCTCTCCTCTTCTCTTTCTCTTCTCCTCTCTCTCTCCTTCTCTAACAGATTCTATAAGTAATAACTAAAAAATATTTGTTGATGTTTGTCTGGATTTGAGTTTTATGCATGTCTTTTTTCTGTCCATCCTTATTAACTGACATTTAAATTATTAGCCCCCTTTGACTGATGGGCTTGAAAGTTTTTTGTCAAATAAAATTCGTTCTTTTATTCATTCATTCATTCATTCTCTCTCTCTCTCTTGGGGATGGCCTAGTGGTCAAAAACATTGCGTGGCATTTGACGACCCGGGTTTGAGTCCCGTCGAGGAGATTTTTCCCCTGGATTAACTCAGTGCTGACCCACTCTCCCCAAAAGTCCTTTTAGATGAGACTTTTTTAAAACCGAGGCCCCGTGTTTCGAACCCCAGCAAGTAATTTTTTCGCACACGTTAATCCTGTTCCGCTTTTTCGTAAAAAGCAGGCCCTCGTTTTTGGCCGGGGAAACAGATGACATTTTTCAAAATGCATACACAAGGGGGAACTTGCCCTAGGACGGTCCCAAGCCGGGCTTTAAAAAGGGAAGGGGGGTTTGGTGTTAGGGGCTACCCCCCCTTGTGAAAAAATACTCTAGTACATAACGTCAAATTTGCAATTTAACAGACATCGGGGGGACCTGGGGAGGGATGGACCTCCAGTGGAAGGTTTTAAAGAAAATCGGGCGGTGGAAAGCCAGAGTCTTTTGGAAGCCGTAGACCGAAGACCTCATCTCACCAGGACCACCACATCCTCGGTACGTGGAAAAGTCGGACCTGTACGGCGGGGAAGACAGCGCAAGAAGCCGCAGAGTGAGGAAATTAACCTCATCATCTTAGGAATCAGCGAAGAAGATAGGCTGGGGGTTCCGGGCAGAAGCGATGACTTCGGGGAGCTGCTGCTGTTCTGGGGCCGAGGGGAAGATTCTGCACACACCCAGGGAGTCGCCCTGATGCTTTCCAAGCCAGCACAGGGAGCGCTCATCGGGTGGGGGCGCAAAGGACCAAGGATCATACGCCTCTTTCCGTACAAAAAAAAGAAGAGGATCAACATGGACATTATCTAGTGTACCCCCCAAAGAACGACGCGAGGAGGAGGAGAAGGGACGACTTTTATAACAGATTGCAGGACCATCATACAAGACAGCTGAGGGAAAAAATCTCTTCGTAATGGGCGACTTCAATCCAAGATAGTTGTGACAACCAGGGGTACGAGGAGATCATGGGGCGGCATGGGCTAGGCGAGATGAACGACAACGGGGAGAGGTTCGTAGACCTGTGTGCCAAAAAAGAACTGGTCAAGGAGGAAGTGTTTTCCCGCAAAGAAGGTACACAAAGGCAACGTGGGGGGGTCGCCAAAACCTGTCAACGGAGAACCAGATCGCCACATCTGCATATGAAGAAGTTTCGCCGCTCCCGCAGGATTCGGTCAAGCGAGGAGAGACGTTGTTCGGATACCATCTACTCGTTCCCGATTGAAGCAGAAGTAAAAGAGAAATTGGACAGGGGGATCCAGTCAACGCCGCGTTACAACACCAGGCGCTGAAGGAAAACAGAAAGCAAGAAGAGTTCAAGGTCTTTATCCAACAAGTTCCAATTTTCCTATTTAGAGTGCTTGAAGAGGAGCGATAGAAGAGAGGTGGCAGAGGTGAAAGAGACAGGCCCCTCAACATGTCGGAAGTACTGGGCCCCAAATCTTTCACACAACAAGGAATGGATTTCGCAGTTACAAGAGAAAATAAAAAAAAAAAAAAAATTTCTTCAAAGCACAGGACCATCACAAAACAAAACCCAAAGGAAAAAAACAAATTTTTTAAAGCAACATTAAAGGATAAAAAAAACAACCTGGAAAGGCAAAAGCAGAAGAATCAGTTCACCAGACACACCATTGGAGGTCAATCAAAGAAGTTATAGGGGATTTTGCCAAGCGAGAGGCCAGAAAAAAGAACAAGAACGGAGGAGGTAATAGTGAGACGAAGGACAGAAGAACTTGGGATTGAGCACTTCCAGGAGTTACTCAACAGACCAGTCCTACCAAAAACCCACCCAGAGATACCAACAGCCGCAAGCGACCTGCCGATCAAGTGTAGGTCCCCCAAAGAAGAGATCCGCAGGCGGCCATCAAGCAGTTAAAGAAGGCAAGTCCTGCGGACTAAACAAACATCCAGCAGAAAGCCCTGAAGGCCGACCCCCGAGGGACCATGTTGGGAGCTCCTTACCCGCTCTTCGGCAAGATCTGGGAGGGAAGAGGAAATACCAACAGAAGGGAAAAGAGGGTTCCCTCATCAAGTCCCCAAAAAGGCGACCTAGTTCCTGCTCCAACTAAGAGGGTAACGTGTTGTCCATCCCAGGAAAGATGTTTAACCGCATCTGCTGAACCGGATGAAGGACGCAGTAGACCCGCATCTCCGTGACAAAAAAGTGGCTTCCGAAAGGGAAAAGATATGCACGGATCGATTGCAAACTGTGCTTATCTGGAAAGTCCCTGGAATGGAAATTTGCACTTTACACAACTTCATAGCTATGAGAAAGGCTTTTGACAGCGTCGACAGACGCCCCTTTCTGGAGACTACTGAGCACTTCGGGTGCCAGGGAAAATCACAACACATCATGAATAATATGAAGGAAATGACCTGCAGAATAGTTCATGACAGCGCTACCGACGCTTTGAAAGTAGATACCGGGAGGTAAAGGCAAGGATGCTTTCTATTCCTTTCTGTTCCTGTGGCCATCGATGGGTCATGAAGACCTCAACGGACCCGAAAGTGATGGCATCCAATGGACCCTTGGAAAGCTAGACGACCCTTGACTTTTTTGATGCCCTGGCCCTTCTCTCTTTTTCTTCTCTTCTCTCTCTCTCTTTTCTCTCTCTCTCTTCTCTCTTCTCTCTCGGGGGGGGGGGGGGGGGGGGGGGGGGGGGGGGGCCGATCACGTGATGTGAAGAAGAAGAGGGAAAAGAAAAATTGCTCTGGTATTTTTGTGAATTGGTTATAAGTTTATAGGGGCTTTAGTCTTTCATTTTTTGCACTTTGAATCGTGAGCAAAATGGGAATATCCGTGCAGCTCTACAGAGCGTGTGTGGGACATTTGCGGCAGTATTTGCCTGTTTCATGTCGAAACGGGCAGAATTCAAATCTGCCATGCGTTACCTCCACACTGACGTTAAAAAAGCAGACGAGCGGTGTTTGCTAGGACTGACCCTCCAACTCCTATTTTGGGGCGGGCTTTTATTGCGGTGTGGTGATGTGGAGACGAACCCTGGACCCACCCTCCTGGATCTACTGGCCGCAAACTGAGGCAAACCAGCTTGCTTGGTGGTAATGATGGTCGTAGTAACGCTACAGGGAAAGCTGTACGAAAGGCCAAAGCCAGCGCAGATGTGCCTGCCAGCACGCCAACGGTGAGACACCACAGAGAAGAGTCCTCTTCTGCAGCAGCCCCTGAGGAAGTGACGATCCATACGATGACAGCCAAATTAGAGAAGTGGAAACTTCCTTGAAGTCTACAATGGACAGCATGAAAAGTGAAATCAAAGTGTTGACAGACAGTGGTTAGTGGTCTGAAAGAGGAATTGTGTGGCCTTAGGCATGAATGGACAATCTTAGATCAGAAAATGTAGAGTTGAAACAGTCAAATACAGAACTTGTTGATTGGATTGGAAAGTTAGAAAAGCAATCAGATGATTTTGAAGGACGATCAAGACGAAATAATATTATTTTTCATGGACTAGAAAAGAAAACAAACGAGATGGTGCTGACTGTGAGAGGGTTGTGAAAAATCTTCTCTCTGAAAAAATGGATTGTTGCAGGAATATCAAGTTTGATAGAGTACACCGTATTAACTCCAAACCTAACTCTCCCATCATTGCCAGGTGCTGTTTTTACAAGGATAAACTTAGTATTTGAAGGCTAAACTCGTCTGAAAGGGTCTAGTATCTTTGTTGATGAAGATTTCTCTTACTGTTAGGGACATCAGGCGTAAGCTGGACCCCTTATCTGAAGAGTGCTCGAGCAGAAGGGAAACAAGTTAGAATGGTCTTTGATTCATTGATTATAAACGGTGAGAAGGTGACACTCAACGATCTTCAGAGAAACGAATAGCTCTTTGGCCGGCCCATACATACATTCCTCCATAGACACAATTCACAGGGTAGGACAGTAAGTATAGGTACACCGGTTGAGACGCTTCAGACCGACACTGACGTAATACGGCTTCGCGCTGTGGCGTGTGACAAAGGACGCTACGCCTAGGCGTAGCGTGGAGTTAGGGACAAAGACCGGTCTAACCCTTTACTTACGTCAGCTGGCGAGTTTTCGGGTGTAGGCCTACACAGTTTTTAAATAAAGAGCCAACTCTAAATAAGAGTAATGATCGGAATACTGCTGAAAGCATTAACCTGGGTGGTCTAGGTTTATTAATGATGATAGTGATAATGTTCAGTCTGTATGTTGTAGATCCATTGGATTGTGGACAATATAAATAAAACAAATAAACCTTTTCTTTTTTATCTTGGAATGTAAATGGATTGCTTTCAAAACTCTCTGATAGGGATTTTGTATCTTATGTATGCAGTTTTGATTTTATCTGTTTGACAGAAAACGTTTTCAGAAGACATATCAGCCAGATGTGTTTAGTGGCATTAAGGCCTTCTGTAAGTCGGGCAGTTTAAAGTTAGTCATCAAGGGAGGCGATCAGGGGGAGTTGTTTGCTTGATTAAGCATGAGTTAGCTGCTCTTGTGAATTGTTTAGAAGTTCCATACCCTAACATTTGTACTTTTCTCTGTGACAAATCATTATTGTGTACCTCAAAAATGTTTTGCTTGTATGTGTGTATATCCCACCTGAGGTTCTCCTTTTTATAACTTGTTTGACAATGATAGTGGGATTGCTATGATGGAAGAATATTTAGTCAATTGCCATGGTGGATTTGGATGAAGTTGATATAATATTGTGTGGAGATTTAAACAGCAGGACATCAAACTTGTCTTGTCATATGTAGCAATGACGAGATTGCAGATCTCCAAAGTAAAAGCATGTCTCTCAGTGGTAATTCGGTATTCTGGAAGACTCCTATTCTCAATAGTTATGGTAAATTTATTATTGAATATGTGTACTACACTTAGTTTACAAATTCTGAATGGCATGTGCACTGGTGATAAGCAAGGGACGTACACGTACATTTTCCGATGGAGGATGCAGTGTTAATGATTTTTTTTAGTGTCAGATGATTTGTTCTCTCAGATTTTTGATCATGTCGTTTGTATGTTGCGGAACGTTCTGATTCAGATCCCCTTTCCCTGTTAAAACTACATTTAAATTCATTGTATAAAACATATGCAATAGCTGAAGAGCCATCTGTTGTGGAAAAGATTGTGTGGGATGAAAAACAAACTCTCAGCTAAAAAAGATAATCTTTGTGAGGAGGACCGTGTGTAAATTTTTCAAGTGCCTTACAGATGATTGATGAGAACATTAATGAAGCTCTAGTTTGTTCAATGGTTGCATTAAGTCCAGTGCTGAATGTATGAAAAAACAGGTACATGTCAATAAAGGTTTAACAGTTGCTACATGGTTTGATAATGAATGTAAAAATATGAAATATGGGTGAGAAAACTTTTGAAGACTTATCGAAAAACGCTAAAGAACGAAGACAAAAACTTGTATTGTGTCTTAAGAAGGGAATATAAATCCATGCTAGAAAGGAAAAGAAAACAGTATAATATGACATTACTTGCAGATATGGTGTCTTCAATCTCTTCTCAAGTCCAGTTCTGGAAAAGTGTTAAGAAGGCATCATTTAGAAATAGTCAACCTAAGAATAATATATCAGTTGACAGTTGGTTTCAACATTTCAAATCTTTGTTGGAGAAAAGGCTCGTCAGACAACTCCATGAATACTAATGTTGACAATGATGAAAGTGAGGAGGATTTTGATCGCCCAATATCTAAAGAAGAAATTTATTTGGCACTAAGAAAAGTAAAGAATGATAAAGCAGCTGGTCCTGATCAAATCATTGGAGAATTGCTGAAAAATGGAGGTGAAAATGTTGTGCTTTTTCTCCTAAAATTATTCAACAAAATCTTTGATGATGGCCTTTTCCCTGATAACTGGACTGAATCTATAATCTTAACTCTACACAAAAAGGGTGATGTTGATAACCCTAAAAACTACAGGGGAATTTCTCTTAGTGACATAAGTAGTAAATTGTACAGTACCATCATTAACAATAGATTACAAGAATGGGTTAAGAAAGATAATATTACAGGTGAACATCAAGCTGGCTTTAAGAGAGGATACTCCACTATAGACCATATGTTTACTCTGCTTGCATTTGTACAGAAACGTTTGCTTATAACCGTAAGCTGTATGTGGCATTTATTGACTTTGAAAAGGCATTTGATTCGGTTAATAGAAATTTGTTGTGGCCTATTCTCCTGAAAAATGGTGTGAAGGGTAAATTATTACGATGTTTGAGAGCCATTGTACCAGAATGTCAGAAGTAGAATAAGATGTGGTACAAAACTGACTGACATAATTTACTGTACCACTGGCGTTAAACAGGGCGATGTATGTAGCCCATTATTATTTTCTGTTTTTTATTAATGGAGTTAGCTAGAGAAGTCATCAATAATGGTAAACATGGTGCCACTTTCCCCCAAGATTTCACAGAATTGTTTATTCTTCTACTTGCTGATGATGTTATCCTGCTATCTGAAAACGGTTGTCGGCTTACAAAAGCAGTTGAATAGCTTGAGCAGTGCTGCATCAGCACTTGATCTTAAGGTTAATCTGAATAAGAGTAATATTGTTGTATTCAGAAAGGGTGGTTATTTAGCTGCTCATGAAAAATGGTTGTACAATGGAAAAGTCATGCCTGTGATTAATGTCTATAAATACTTAGGTATTTGCTTTTCTACAAAGCTTAGTTTCACAGCTGCATGTAAAGATCTGGCAAGTCGAGGTAAACGAAGTTTGTTATTGGTTTTGAGAAGTTACGAATGTTGAATAATAACTCTTTTGACTTGCTCATTAAGATATTTGATGCGCAAATACAACCCATTGTATTATATGGTGCAGAAATTTGGGGCTTGGATGCAGCTGTAACACATTGTGAATCAGTGCACCTCTTTGCTTTAAAGCAGTTTTTAGGCTTAGATAGACGTACACCAAATGATCTTGTGTATAGTGAAACTAACAGATACCCTCTATCTGTTAATGCGGCTGTAAGAAGTGTAAGATACTGGATTAAGATTTTGCATATGGATGAGAACAGACTACCTTTTAGATCTTATAAGATGCTTTATGATCTAGATGCCAAAGGAAAAAATAACTGGGCTACACAAATACGTACCTGTTTATGTGAACTCGGTTTTGGATTTGTTTGGTTCAATCAAGGTGTTGGAAATTGTAGAGAATTTATAAACATGTTCAGGCAAAGATTGATTGACTGCCGTTGGCAGCAATGGAGTGATCACATACAAACCAGTGAAAGATATCTATTGTACAGACAATTTACAAGTACACATGATGTCAAAACCTTATCTAAAGTTTGATGTGGACATTCATCTGAAAAGAATTATGTCAAAGTTTAGACTTGGTGTTTCAGATTTAAATGTTCATAAGTTCAGATATAGAGAACATGATGTTGATGACCCCAGGTTACTATGTCCATTATGTAAGCAAGCACCTGAGGATGAAGTACATTTTGTGTTATGCTGTCCAGTATTAGAGGATGTTAGGCAGAATTACATCCCTGTAAAATATAGTAGGCAGCCTAATTCTTTTCGACTTTGTTTACTCATGGCGTCAAGTCAGCCTGAGGTTGTGCGTAGCCTCACTTTATATTTGTGTAAAGCTTTCAGAATAAGAGATATATTGTTGTCGTAGGTTATATTTGTGTATCTGACTGTTCATACAGTAATTTGTGTTGTTGTTATTAGGTTGTTGTTGTTTGTGGGTTTTTTGGTTTTTTTTCCTCTCACCAAAATACTAAGCAGCTCGGCAACCCCCCCTTCATGTATGGGCCAATGGCCTTTTTGTGAATAAAGTTTTCGAGTTCGAGTTCGAGTTCGAGTTCGAGTTCTCTCTCTCTCTCTCTCTCTCTCTCTCTCTCTCTCTCTCTCTCTCTCTCCTCTCCTCTCTCTCCTCTCTCTCTCTCTCTCTTCTCTCTCCTCTCTCTCTCTCTCTCTCTCTCTTTTCTCTCTCTCCTCTCTCTCTCTCTCTCTCCCCTCTCTCTCTTTACTGCAGATGAATTTGCCGAGAGATGTACCAGCGCAAGCAAGCGTTTCCTGCATGCCAACAAAAAGTGATAATATGACAAAACAACAACAACAGTAACAACAGCAAAACAACAACAACAACAACAGCAACAACAACAACAGAGAGTTTGTGCATAAAGTGAAAACTGAGCAGAAAAACTGACAGGAAAAACTCAGTTTCTGACGTGTTTTCAGCGTAGGCTGGAGCTGGGCCGTGACTGATGATGTCTGAACTCATCGTTGATGTTGAATTCCTCCTCATAGAGGATGGAACCTATGTACCTGAGTTTGCCAAGGAGACACGGGAAACTGCAGCGTGCCTTGGAGCTTTCCATCGTTCTGTAGGATTGCTAGTCTTGGAACTTTTAACAGCAGAAATTAATGTTTTTTGCAGAAAAGATCCCAAGCAAGTTGAGAACGCGAGGCTATTCCCCGTGAGGATGCCGGGGGCTTGTCAGCCCTTTTGGAAATTCTGTGCAAGGATATCCCTCTTTTCTATCCCTCTCTTTGTTTCTGCTTGTTCCTTTTCTTCTTGTCACCTCGTTCTCGTCTATTTTCTTCCTTCTTGGTCCATTTCTCTGCCTTTATTTCCAGAAAGACTTCAAAGGATAACAATTCTCTCCTATGCCGAGGTCGGATGTGCTGGGCTTGACTTGTTGGGCGCTTTCCGTTAGCGCAACGTATTTTCGCTCATATGACAGACAACAATATCTGCTGCCTGAGTTCCACGAAGAAGAGGAAGAATGTGAGGCTACGTACAGGAGAAATGTTGGCATATATTTCCTGGACCATAATTATCATAAATATGAGCAAGCACAACATCCTTGTCTTTGCTTGATAATTGATTAAGCAAAATTGTCAGTCGGTTTATCTACAGGCATTGCAAACTGTAGTTTGCCTAGTTAAAAACAAAAAAATACAAGACACTTACAAATTTACAAAGGGTCTGGCTTTCGATCTCGGGAAGTTAAGATGATAAAAACACAAAAATGTTCAACAAGAAATGGTTTACAGCAATGTTTATGCATACAAAAGGCAGAGATGTTCCCATGGCTTTTGTGATTGTAAGCGAGCGAGGCATCAGAGACGTCAACTTATCCAGGGGCCAGCATATTGCATGCGGCGCCCATCTCCTCTCCCTCGCTGCTTTACCTTCTCTGACCCTAAAGAGGGTAGGTATCTATTTACAGCTGGGCGAACTGGGGGACTGTATTGAAGCTAAGGCGCTCAAACGGTCACCCATCCAGTTGTTAACCACGTTCGATGCTGCTTAACATTGGCCGGGAGAAAGCGAGTGCCACTGAGCTATCCCGTCCCAATATATCATATACCAACACCAATACTCTGTTATCTCAACAAACAGCAAAGAATCAAATGCACCTGCCCTTACACTCTCTCCAGTATCGGCTAACAACCCTCAACCAAAACATACGGAAGTGGCGTGTTATTAAATCGCTAACTTATATCTCAACTTATTCGTCATTACAACCAAGCCATGGAATGAATACTCCTGATGATAAAATAGTGATTCTATCATCCGGTTACAATTGGTATTTCACTGACTGATGCGGGTGGGTAGGGGGTCTAGAGGTAACGCACCTGCCTAAATAGCGAGAACTGTGAATTCGATCTCCGTTTGTGCCAGAAATTCTACCGCCATCCGCTAGACCTTGAGTTCTGGTCTGGGTGCTAGTCTTTAGGATGAGGTTCCGTGTGCAACACTCATTGAGCGCACGTAAAAGAAACCACGGCAGCAATAGATTTATCTCTAGCAAAACTGTACAAAAGAGCCTCTCTGATATAGAGAAAAATACATATGCAGAAAGGGAAATATACAAAAATACCGGATGGCGCTGCTCTTGTGGCGACACGCTCTTCCAACGAGAGAACAACTCGAATATCACACAGAGAAATCTGCTTCAACTTAAGGGTAATAGCGAGTATAAAAGTGGCCGAAAACATACTTTCTAAGTATAGAAATGGCTAAAAACAAATATCACGGCGATTTCCTTGTATAAATCAAAAAGAATGTAGGTGTAAAACACATGTGTTAAACAGGTTTCCTGTACTTAACATAGGTACAAAGGGTATGACAGTGTCAAAAACTTAGTTTTTGAGGCCATATTGAATTGCTTCCGTGGTAACAGTGCACAAACTTGAGTAATCCGTGGATTTTTTTTTTCAAAAAAGCTTTACAAGTGAGGCTCTTACAACTAATGCTACAACTTCTAATCTGAATTGGTAAACAAAATTTATCAGGTTTTTGACCCCAATGTCGCACCTTAAAGTGATGGACACAAATCAAAAACAATTGTTCTCTCTGAACCTGACTTCCTGCATCACTGGGGCAGATGCCACAGGCCAGAGAACACACAGGATTTCCCTCCTCACAGCAACCAGCAACAAACAGGATTTCCCTCCTCACAGCAACCAGGAACAAGGAACAGAAACTTGCCTGTGCTGCATGACACCCAGCTCTCAGCCAAGCATAAAAGAAATAAAAATGTACTTTTGACTGTATTTAGCTCTCTCTGTCTTCCTCTTTCTGTTTTTCTGTCTGTCTGTTTCTCTGTCTGTGTGTTTCTTTCTTTGTCTGTCTCTGTCTATCTGTCTGTCTGTTTCTTCCCCTGTCTGTCTCTGTCTGTCTGTCTGTCTGTCTCTCTAAATATAGACATTATATATGCATATATATATATATATATATAAAATTATATATATGTATATACATATATATATATATATATATATATATATATATATATATATATATATATATATAT
>JASPKP010001429.1:20000-25000 GCA_030674155.1 Stramonita haemastoma
AGCGTGGGAAGCAGCCTGCAGATGGGTCTGAGAAACAGGTGCTGCTCCTGTCCATTCAGAACTTCAACTACGAAGGCCCGCTCTCCTCTGTGGAGGACTCTGACGAGGGCTGTTTCTCGCCTGCAGCATGAACACCACGTGCACGTCTGGGGAGGTGTCCAAAGAAGGACATGGACAAGACAGTGAAGACCTGAACACTCCGTCTGCTCTTGACAGCGTCCACACCGAGACTGCTAAGGAGAAGCAGAGAAGCAACACCAGCCTGCTGAAGCAGAGAAACACCAGCCTGCTGAAGCAGAGAAACACCAGCCTGCTGAAGCAGAGAAACACCAGCCTGCTGAAGCAGAGAAGCAACACCAGCCTCATGATTCAAAGCCGGCACCCACCCCTGCCAAGACAGAAGGTACAGATTTCCGCACAGTGCACTGTTCCCGACACCAAGTCCCAAGAGAAGAGCGGCCCTGACCAACCCCAGACAGCCAGCTCCCTGCATGCCGGCAGCAGCAGCCAGGACAGAGACGACCCTGCCCAGCCAGAAGACCCCCACACCATCCTGCCCGCTGAAGACTCCCCTCCGTCCCACTCCCGCAACACAGGGGGCCGGTCCTCCTCCCTGCTCAAGTCTCTGCTGACGTCCAGAAGTGGCCACAGTGACGGGGGAGGGGGCAGGGGCAAGTCCTCCTCTTCCCGCGTGCAGATCTGCAGGAAGCGGAGCACGGTGAAGGCCATCCCTCCAGCACCACGCTCATGATGTTCGTGCTCACCGCCACCTTCATCGTCAACTACCTCCCACACCTCGTCATCATCTTCATGCGCGCCATGTTCTCCGCGCAGTTCCAGCTGCTGTCTGGCGCCATGCTGAACGTGTACAACATCGGCCTGAGGTCCTACTTCATGAACTGCGCAGTCAACTCTCTGGTCTACGGCTTCTGCAGCGCGCGCTTCAGGCAAGAGTGTCGCCTTCTCTTTTCTAGAAAGTGATGTCTGGTTCTGTCTGTGTGGGGAGGGGGGGGATGAGTGTGTAAGGGGGGTGGGTGTGTGGGTGTGGGGGGAGGGGGGTGGAAGGGGGTTGAGTGTGTGGGCGTGTGGGTGGATGTGGGGTGGATGGGTGGATGTGTGTGTGTATGTGTGTGTAAGTGTGTGCGTGTGTGTATGTAGCTTTCTTCAATTTAAATCTCTTCACTTCATAGTGATATTAGACGAATGTGTGTGTATGTGCGTGTGTGTATGTGTGTGTGTGTGTTTGTGTGTATTTTATACTTTTATATTTTATATTCTATTCTTTTTTGTATCGAAGATAATGGAATAAGCACTAATGTGCTTTTTTTACGTCAAGTCCCGTCTGAATGCAGATTTGTAAATCTTGTCATCTGTTCCCACCGGCACACGATGGCCTTCTCTTACGAAAAGAGGAACAGGATTTAACGTGTGTGCAAGATGTTCTGCGAGCGTTCGCAATCGGCTTATAATCTCACCCGAAAGACTTTTGGGGAGAGTGCAGTCAGCACTGATGTTAACTCCAGGGGAAAATCCCCTCGAGCGGGAATCAAACCAGTGTCGTCAAATTGCGAGCGGTATGTTTTGACCACTAGGCTATGGCTTCCCGTGCTCGCACGCATGTGTTGTATGTATGTATGTATGTATGTATGTATGTATGTATGTATGTATGTATGTATGTATGTATGTATGTATGTATGTATGTATGTATGTATGTATGTCTGTCTGTCTGTCTGTTGTCTGTCTGTCTGTCTGTCTGTCTGTCTGTCTGTCTGTCTGTCTGTTGTTGTCTGTGCTGGTGCTGTGTGTGTTGTGTGTGCGTGTGTGTGTGTGTGTGTGTGTGTGTGTGTGTGTGTTGTGTGTGTGTGTGTGTGTGTGTGTGTGTGTGTGTGTGTGTGTGTGTGTGTGTGAACGCGCGTGCGCGCCTGAATTCTCTTGTAGAGGAGTAAGGCATGAAATATCCAAATAAACCGAAACCCGAAACAAAGAAGAAAGCATCAACCAAAAGTGTAAGTCACCGACATCATCACCATCAGGTACCATGTGTCCTACCTACATTCAGACTTTTGATGCAGTCAGTATTCAACACGTTCATTTGTTACATTACTATTATATTTTCATTGTATGGTTAGTTAGGGCAAGGGTTGGGCTTGCTTTTTTTTTTCTTTTGTTTGTTGTTTTGTTAGTTTTCGTGATGCATCTTTTTCATTAGTTATATTCAATATTCGGAATGTTAATGTGATGCTTACTGTTCTTTTAGGTTTGTTGATACATCTTTTTTTATCAGTTATATTCAATATTCATCACGGTGTTTTGTTAACTTGTTATGTGTTATATCTGTTGATAGTTATATCTTTATCAGCCAGGCTCACATCATATACCTACACCCACTTTTTGTTTTGTTTTTCTGGATTTTCTAGTTTGACTTGTTTTGTTTTCTTGGGGTTTTTTTTGTAAATACAAAGCTATCCTTTTTTGTAGCTTTAAAACTAGTACTAGGCTAAAGAAAAGAAAACCACCCCACACTTCTTTGAATTAAACACGCACACAAATGTGCACGCACGCATACACACACGCGCGCGCGCGTGCGCGCACGCACACGCACACACAAACACACACAAACCTATATAATTTTGTTTAATCATTATTCCCTTTAGTGTGATTTCAAGTGTTCGATTTGGATAGGAAACTCTCTGGAGAGCTTAAGAGTGAAAAAAGTGTTAAGATGTCATTACTGTTATATCATTTTTATGATGCTTTCATTGTTTGGCTAGTTAGGGCAAGGGTGGGGTTTGCTTGTTTTTTTTTCTCTTTTGTTGTTGTTTTTTTGTTGTTGTTTTTTGTTGTTGTTGTTGTTTGTTTTTTGTTGTTGTTGTTTTTTTGGGGGGTAGGTTTCCTTTTTGGGTTCCCAATATTTCTTGTTACAGCTTGATTTCTTCGGTTGATTCCTTTATCTTCTGTGATTTTGTTGACGTTTCCGTGCAGTAAACTTCTTTAAATGCTCCCCTCTCTACATTGCATATTAAGACCGGAACGGTTTTTGAATAGGTCATCCCTGTTGACTGTGGTGCTTCTGCTGTAATATTTGCGTGATTCTGCTGCTGTTTGAATTGGTGTACTCTGCTGTTACCTTTTTTATAGAGTATTGTTGTGCTGTCATTCATTTTCCAATATGGTATTGTGCTGTCATGACTTTTTCGATTTATTATCGTTGTGTGATGCCGTTAAACATAAAAGTAAAGGAGTTCCATAACCTATGTCGTCGTAGGAGAGCAAGGCATCAGAGACCTCAGCTTTTCTAGGGACCAGTACATTGAGGGCGGCGCCCATCTCCTCTCCCTCGCTGCTTTACCTTCCATGACCCTAAAGAGGGCAGGTACCCATTTACAGCTTGGTGGACTGAGGGACTGTACTGAAGCCAAGGCGCACAACGCTCGATGCAGCTTAACTTTGACTTGGGAAACGGGAGTGCTCTGACCACTGAGCTATCCCACCCCCTGTCATTACTTTTTGATATATTTATTATTGCTGTGCTGTCAATACTGGTGAGGTGGTTGTTGTGGTGTCGATGGTAGTGGGAGAAAGTGGCTTTCAAAAGTTTTTCATTCTTTTTACATCCAGTCCCCGTGTGTATGCAGTTGTGTAAATTTTGTCATCCGTTCCCACCGCGACACAATGGCCTACTCTTCCGAAAAGCGGAACGAGTTTTAACGTATGCGCAAGATGTTCTGCGTGCGTGCGCACACGGGAGCTCGGTTTACGGATCACGAGCGCATCACTCTAACCACCAGGCTATCTCGTCCCTTGAAGTTTTCAGTGGTGCTATTGTTGTTCTTATGATTGAAGTTGCTATTGCTGTGATTGTTTGTGATCTTATTGTTCATTTTGTTGCTTTGGCTGTATTTATGATCATGGAGACGACAACGATGATGATGATGTTTGAAGCTACTGCTGCTGATGATAATGACGACAACGACGACGATGACGACGACGACGATGATGATGATGATGATGATGATGATGATGGTGATGATGATGATGATGATGATGATGATGATGATGATGATGATGATGATGATGATGATGATGATGATGATGATGATGATGATAAAGAAGAGGAGGAAAAAAAGTGATGGGGTTTTGAAAGGGAATGGACAACACTTTCTTCTTGTTGTTCTTGTTTTTGTTGTCCTTCTTCTTCTTCTTCTTCGCAATTCTTCTTCTTCGCAATTCTTCTTCTTCTTCTTCTTCTTCTCTTCTTCTTCTTCTTCTTCTTCTTCTTCTTCTTCTTCTTCTTCTTCTTCTTCTTCGCAATTCTTCGCAATTCTTCGCAATTCTTCGATTCTTCTTCTTCTTCTTCTTTTTCTTCTTCTTCTTCTTCTTTTTCTTCTTCTTCTTCTTCTTCTTCTTCTTCTTCTTCTTTCTTCTTTTCTTCTTCTTCTTCTTCTTCTTCTTTTTCTTCTTCTTCTTCTTCTCTTTTTCTTCTTCTTCGCAATTCTTCTTCTTCTTCTTCTTCGCAATTCTTCTTCTTCTTCTTCTTCTTCTTCTTCTTCTTTCTTCTTCTTCTTCTTCTTCTTCTTCTTCTTCTTCTTCTTCTTCTTCTTCTTATTTATCTTCTTCTTCTTCTTTTTCTTCTTCTTCTTCGTCTTCTTCTTCTTCTTCTTCGCAATTCTTCTTCTTCGCAATTCTTCTTCTTCGCAATTCTTCTTCTTCGCAATTCTTCTTTCTTCTTTTTCTTCTTCGCAATTTTCTTCTTCTTCGCAATTCTTCTTCTTCGCAATTCTTCTTCTTCTTCTTCTTCTTCTTCTTCTTCTTCTTCTTCTTCTTCTTCTTCTTCTTCTTCTTCTTCTTCTTCTTCTTCTTTTTCTTCTTCATCTTCGCAATTCTTCTTCTTCTTCTTCTTCTTCTTCTTCTTCTTTCTTCTTCTTCTTCTTCTTCTTTCTTCTTCTTCTTCTTCTTCTTCTTCGCAATTTTTCTTCGCAATTCTTCTTCTTCGCAATTCT
>JASPKP010001430.1:5000-22500 GCA_030674155.1 Stramonita haemastoma
TGGTGGTGGTGGTGGTGGTGGTGGTGGTGTGTGTGTATGTGTGTGTGTGTGTGTGTGTGTATGTGTGTGTGTTTCCATGTGTGCACGCACGTGCATATTTCTTGTTTTCTTTGATTATTTACTTTGTTGGTCAGAGGATTGGCTACGTTTTTTATTATTTTTATTATTATTATTATTATTATTATTATTATTATTATTATTATTATTATTATTATTATTATTATTATTATTATTATTATCCAGCTAAGACTGACCACTTGGCTGGATACAAACTTTATGACCTCCCTTGCATCCTTTAAAAGGATCCCCAAACTTAAGGCACAAAGATTCACTAGGTGCTTATTTTGTCTTATTCTTTTTTTTCCAACATATATTCTAAGCATATTTTCTTTCTCTTTTTATCATCGTCTTTTGAGGGCAGCTTCAAAAGGCCACAGGAATATCAAATATTCCTCTGAATGCAATTGACACTTTTAAATTCTGAAAAGTGTCTTGCTGTAAGATATCACAGCAGGTGGAGTTTCAATCACCGCCGGGACCTCTGATGAGGGCTCATCCAGGAGCCGAAACTCGAGTCAGATCAGGCCAAAGGCATGGTTCTTACTCAGAAATGCCTACAATACTGCCACTGAAAGACATTATTCCCTAGAATTTATTTTCATTTGACTTTTTTTTTGGGGAATCTTTGATAAATCATTTGCAAAATGATTGAGAAGTTGGTACCTGCACTTGTCTTTCCTCACTACTTTTTCCTCAAGAATAATTATTTATTATCATTATATTATTATTATACTTTATTTTCAGAGAGTTGTTAGTACTTTTGCAGTTATGCCTTGCTTTCTTTTGAATGTTTTGGTTTTGCTTTTATAGTAGTGGATGAGACGTGCGTGTGCCTGCTCTGACTGTATGCGTGTCTGTGGGAGGTAAGTGATGTACGAGTATGTATCAATGCACAAATACTGTGTGTAACTATGTACACAGACTAATACTGACACACACATATTAATTTGTTTGTGTGTTTGTTTTCTTTGCCTATGAGGATGGCGAAACACGGAAGGTAACGCAGTATCACTACTTGGCCTGGCCAGACCACGGGGCACCCACGGTGACCTCCCTTGTGTCCTTCTGGCGCCGTGTTTCCCGGAGATCAGGGGACGGTTCTACGCCAGTTCTGGTGCACTGCAGGTCAGTGTGTTTTGATGTCAAGTCATGTCATTAAAAAAAAATTGAATACCCCTTTCAGTCCTAGCAGAATTCTCTGCGTGAAATTCGGGATGCTCTTCCTGGGGAGAGTGTGTCGCCACAAGAGCAGCGCCACTCATATTTTTTCCTGTTTGCTAGTGTATTGGTTTATTATTAGAGTGGCATTTCTTCTACGAAACTTTCCTAGGGACAAGTCTCTTGTTGCCGTGGGTTCTTTTGCTTGCACTGAATGCATGCTGTGCTCGGCACCTCGATTTACCATGTCATCTGGAAGAACAACATCCAGACCCCACTTTAAGTCGGGTTGGTGGATGGGGGAAAAGTTTTGGCACAAATAGGAATTGCACCCACACTTTTTCTTTTTCCTGCAAAGCCTTCAAATGGCTTTACAAGTAATATAGGTCCTGAAATGATGCGAACACTTGCGTAGTAACGTGTACACGTTGAAATCACATCTATCTTTAGTATTTAAAAACTGAATAAATAAAATAGGAAAGCTCTGGTCAGTGGTGAGGATGAGACAAACATACCCAGCATGCAGTCTGCAGCCCAGAGACAAATAGGCTCCATCAAGTTCATTGTACTCAGGACACACTGTCTAAAGAATTCAGTGCAACAGTGCCCCAAATAACACCCTGATAAGTTATGGGGAGAAGGGCTGAAATCATCACAGGGTAGTTGGTTGCTGGTCAGTGCCGTGATGATAACTATTGCCCTACAGACCCTGAATGTATGCCGGCCACGTCTGTTATGAGTTAACAACTGTTGGCCCTACTCCACTTCTGTGTTGGTCTGAGACATGACTGTTCTTTTTTCTTTCTGTGGGAAAGGGGAGAGAAAGGGGGAGGGGGGAGGGAGGGGAGGGCCAGTGGTCTTTGAATACATATGTTTACATGTTGGTTCGGTTCTGTGTCAGTGTACTTGTTTCACACGTTCATTGGGCGAGCATACTTATATTTTGTAAGTGATGTGTGTTGTTTTGACAAATGGGTTCATATTCTATATTGGCTATCAGTTTCATCATCGTCGTTGTTGGCATCATCATCATCATCATCATCATCATCATCATCATCATCTTTCATCATCATCATCATCATCACCATCATCGTCGTCGTCGTCGTCGTCACCATCATCAAGATTGCCATCATCATCATCCCCATGGCCACCATCCCCATGGTCACCATCATCACCACCTTTATCATCATCATCATCACCACCACCACCACCACCATCATCATCATCATCATCATCATCATCATCATCATCATCATCATCATCATCATCACCTTCTGTCTCCACAGTGCCGGAGTGGGAAGAACAGGCACATACATCGGCCTTGACCTTGGCATGGCACTGGCGGTCAGTGAAGGTCACCTTGACCTTCCTGCACTGGTTCGACGACTGAGAGCTGAGCGTGTGCTGATGGTGCAGTCTGTTGTAAGTGTGTATGTGTGTGTGTGTGTGTGTGTGTGTGTGTGTGTGCGTGCGTGCGTGTGTGCGTGAGTGGGTGCGTGCGCACGTACGTACGTACGTACGTAAGTACGTATGTACACATGGGTGGATAGGCCTACTTGTATCTGGGGATGAGGCTCACTACGTTTTCCACTGATTTGTTTTAAAGATTCGTTTCACCCCTAAATTTATTAATAATGCAATAAAGTGATGTTCTGGCATCATAGAGACAACTTGATGTGGCTTGAATTGATACAATTAAAAATGTCATGTAAAAATATTGGTGTTCAAAGCAGCACTAGAGGCCTGGATGATGATGATGATGATGATGATGATGATGATGATGATGATGATGATGATGATGATGATGGTGGTGGTGGTGGTGGTGGTGGTGGTGGTGGTGGTGTGGTGGTGGTGATGGTGGTGGTGGTGATGATGATGACAGGAGCAGTACCTGCTCCTATACAAAGCACTACTGGAGGCCTACACAGCCATGATGATGATGATGATGATGATGATGATGATGATGATGATGATGATGATGATGATGATGATGATGACAGGAGCAGTACCTGTTCCTATACAAAGCACTACTGGAGGCCTACACAGGCATGATGATGATGATGATGATGATGATGATGATGATGATGATGATGATGATGATGATGATGATGATGATGATGACAGGAGCAGTGCCTGTTCCTATACAAAGCACTACTGGAGGCCTACACAGCCATGATGTGATGATGATGATGATGATGATGATGATGATGATGATGATGATGATGATGATGATGATGACAGGAGCAGTACCTGTTCCTATACAAAGCACTACTGGAGGCCTACACAGCCCGGGACACGGTGCTGACAGTGGAGGACATGGATCACCTCTTCCCCCATCACATCTCCCCCACCTCCCCCCACCCCCGCCTAGACAATGAATTCCAGGTAAGAAGATGATGATACTGTCTTTGATAGCATCCCTGTTTTTATAGCCCCTCTCTCTCTCTCTCTCTCTCTCTCTCTCTCTCTCTCTCTCTCTCTCTCTCTCTCTCTCTCTCTCTCTCTCTCTCTCTCTCTTCTCTCTCTCTCTCTCTCTCTCTCTCTCTCCTTCCCCCTCTCTCTCTCCTTCCCCCTCTCTCTCTGTCTTTGTGTTCTAGGTAGAGCAAAAGCCTAGCGGTAACACGCCCATTTACAATGCAAGAGGCCCAGGGTTAGAAACGGATTGAATAATCCCAACTTTACCCCCCCCCCCCCCTTCTTCCGCAAGTTCCTGACTGGTGATAGTATTTCAGAGGAGTCACTACACCGAGGTCCTGTGTGCAGTACACATTTCACTCACTCACTCACTCACTCAGCCCCATGTCCCAAAGGAGGTAGGGGGGACATGAGAGAAGACGCAACAGAGATCTTTTTCCATGCTTCACGATCCTGTGTGGCTAGTTGGAGGTGTTGCAGAGGTTGGGCGGTCCAGTCTTTGATGTTGTCAACCCATGATTTCTTTTGACGGCCTCTTCTTCTCTTGCCTCAACTGTTCCTTGCAAGATGGTTTTTGCTAAGGTGTTGTGACTTATGGTGTGACCAAACCACATCAGCTTTCTCCTCTGTATGGTGGAGAGCAAAGGCTCTTGGGGGCCCACACGCTTTTTGATTTCTTCTTTCACATAGTTATTGGTCTTGTGTTCTTTGTATGATATTTTGAGGAGTCTTCTGTGGCACTTGTTCTCGAATGCTTGGATTCTCCTCTCTAACTCTGCTGTCAGAGTCCATGATTCACAGCCATATAGGAGGATAGATATCACGAGGGATTTGTAGAGGTGGTATTTGGTGCAGAAGCTGATGTTGTTGCTTCTGATGATCCTCTCGAGTCTAACTAGAGCAGATGTTGCTGTTACAATTCGAGCTTTCACTTTATTGTTTGATGTGCCATCTTTTGTTAGGACGGAGCCTAAGTATTTGAATTGGCTCACCTCTTCCAGTATTTCTACATTCATCATTATTTCCGTGATGTCATTACTTGCACTGTTGACCATGATCTTTGATTTATCTGTACTGACCTCCATACCGTATGCGCTCGCTCGATCTGTTAGGCTGTCTGTGAGGATTTGCAGTTCTTGTTTGCTGCTGCCCATGAGGTCAATGTCATCTGCAAATCTGAGGTTGCAAAAGGGTCTTCCACCAATGGAGATGGAGGTTTGGTGGTTTTGCAGTGTCTGTCATGATGTTTTCGAGGAAGATGTTGAAGAGTACAGGTGAGAGAAGGCAGCTCTGGCGGACCCCAAACGTGGTCTTGAAGAACTCGCCCACGTGTTTGTTCATGAAAACTGCACTTCTTGCGTTCTCGTACAGTGCCTTGATGACTTCAATTAGGCAGTTGTCAATGTTGAAGTGCCTGAGTACTTGCCAGAGGCCGTCATGCCATACCCTGTCACAGGCCTTTTGAAGTCTATGAAATTGTGGTACAAGCCTATTCTAAATACAAGTAGACATTTAGCGTAAATAAAAGAACCCACGGCAACAAGACCATTTTTCGTGGGTTTTTTTTATTTTGTAATGATAGGGAAAGAAATATGCAAAAAGAAAACGAATCTTATTTTAATTCTGTGGCGCTGCATTGTGGAGACACGCTTTACCCGGGGAAGGCAGTCTGAATTCCACTATGTTATAAGGGGAAATAAAACACTGTACATGGATTGACCACACTGTCCACAGGTTATTAATGCATTAGCATATGACCCCTGTGGTCATCGGGGCTATAAACACTGTACATGCACTGACCACACTGTCCACAGGTTATTGATACATTAGCATATGACCCCTACGATCAGCAGGGCTATAAACACTGTACATCACTGACCACACTGTCCACAGGTTATTGATTATTAGCATATGACCCCTGTGGTCAGCAGGGCTATAAACACTGTACATCACTAACCACACTGTCCACAGGTTATTGATACATTAGCATATGACCCCTGTGGTCAGCAGGGCTATAAACACTGTACATCACTGACCACACTGTCCACAGGTTATTGATACATTATCATATGACCCCTGTGGTCAGCAGTGCTATAAACACTGTACATCACTGACCACACTGTCTACAGAGCCTGATGCAGCTACAGAAACTGACCCCTGGTCACTGCTGTCAGACAGCCACACAGCCAGACAACATGGCCAAGAACAGGCATCCTGACATATTACCTGGTCTGTGTCTGTCTTTCTGTATGTCTGTATGTCTGTTCTGTATGTGTCTCTCTCTGGGTGCCTGTCTTCTGCATGCCTGTGTGTCTGTCCTCCGCTTGTTTCTCTGTGCCTGTCTGTCTAAGGGTAAGTGTGTATGTGCGCGTAAACAGTGATTTTTTTTCATAGTTTGTAAACTTAATTGAAAATGGTTTGTATTACTGAGAACGCATCTAAATGCCTGCTGTATAGTTATCTATGCACTCTTAACCATGATCTCGATTAAGAATCACCTAAAAAAAAAAAAAAGTAAGTAGCAGCAGCAACGGCATACTAAGTTGTTGTAGTTGTATTATAAAGAGAAGAAGAATTTCAATTTTTTTAACTGTCAACAATTTTAATTTCCAGACAGATGAAGACTCACTCAGACAAGCATAGCTCCTTGAAACATCTGATATTTTGAAAGACCTTGACAAAGGAACAGATGACCTTGACAATGTCATGGTCACAAAAAGTGTCAACTGTTTTGGGTATCGTCTGCCATTCATCTTATCTTTGGCGCAAGTTTCTTTAAAAAATATTCTGCATTTTGATCTTGTCCTTGACTCCCATTTGGAAGATAAAAAATAATGTCTGTATTACATTCTATGTACATAAGCAAATAAACGTTTCTTTTTGTGTAAATTAACAATCTGTGTTTTGGCTTGTTTGCTTGTTTGTTTGTATTGTTTGAACGATTTGTAACGAAGAGAAAGTAGCTCAAAGATGTGTGTGTATGTGTGTGTTGTGTTGTGTGTGTGTGTGTGTGTGTGTGTGTGTGTGTGTGTGTGTGTGTGTGTGTGTGTGTGTGTGTGTGTGTGTGTGTGTGTGTGTTTGTGTGTGTGTGTGTGAGAGAGTGAGAGAGAAAGAGATACTATTAATTATACTGCATGCCTAGTCAAGCATTTTATCACTGTGGTCCTTAGTGCTATGTCAAAACTGAACCCTTGTCAAATGCATTGGGGAATGTCAGAAAGATAAATTCCATATCATACGCTTACATCTATCATACTAGTTTTGACATAAACAGATATACCAAAGTTATATGACACACCCATAATAATTTTATACATTTAATTGAGTCAGGAAACAAAACAAATAGCTCAGAACTGTTGAAGAAGGAAAGAGTAAAGAAAATTTTCATGGCTTGACTGTCCCGATGTTTCTGTGGGCAGCTGACCAGTCCCTGGTGTTCCTGACAGAACGGGTGCCAGGCCGGAACCAGTACATCAATGCCGTCTTCATGCGCGTGAGCATCGTTCATTACAATGTTTGATATGGATGATTAAGCTAACCCCTGGTCTGTCTGTTCACAACACATGTCTGTATGCACAGACAAGTCTTTTGGGGGAGACTATAATACAAGATTCTGCATGCAAACTTCTGGTAAACATCCTCCCATCTTGGGTAGAAGAGTAAGTCAGTTGTGGCAAGTGGTATGGATGTCATACTAGTGTTCAATGTACGAATTGGGAATGGGGGGAAAGAACTCTGTTAGGCTTGACTAGCTAAAGATAGTAGGAGTAGCAGTACTTTTATTAAACTTTTTTTCACAATTGTGATCTAGACAAAAGATTCAGTGCCGAAGATATAGTACGTGAAAGATTCAATAAAAAAATAAGCCCCAATGACTTCAGATGGAGGTAAGGGGAGAGAAGAGATGAAAGTAAACTTTTATTCCGCTGGTCCTCTTCTCTGGCTGTCAACTTCATTTCAGTCTTGTCAGCATGAATGCTTTGATGTGTTGGTTTAAGTCATGACATGTCTTTGAGCCCTTTAAGATTCAACTGCTTTTTTTACTTATGTTTTGATGTGAAAACAGTAGACAAATCCTACATATTACGCTAGCGTTTTCCATATCATAACAAATATATGGGATGGGGTGAAGGGGTAGGGGAAACTAGTATGAGTTTGTGATTTTGTTTCTAAGAGAATGGTCCTCAGATTACAAAATTTGGGACAGGGTAGGGAATGTTTAATGAACGATGCCTATTTAATTATCAATATAAAATTGAAACGGATTTTAATTTTATAAAAATAAATAAAAACATCAAGTAAATGGAACGAAAGTCTCTGTGTCTGTATTATAAAAGAACATGTGCATGCTAGTGTAGTACATTAAAAAAAAAAGTTAAAGTCTGTCCCGAGCCTAAGGCTCATCAGGCCGTGCTTATCCCGGTTTCTGTGGCGTTAAGCGACTGAGAGTCGTAGACTCCCCCCTGGATAGGACGCCAGTCTATCGCAGGGTTAACACCCAACACAAGGTTGGTACCCCTTTTACACATGGGTGGGGTGAGAAAATAGCCGTAAAGTGCCTTTTTCAAGGGCACAACACCATAGCTGAAAGCTGGGATCGAACCCGCAACCTTTAGATTACGAGTCCAACACCCTAACCACTAGACTACAGCGGCGTCTAGTGTAGTACATACTACCTTTCTTTTACAGGGTTTGTCCATTCATCCATTTATTCACTCCTGTCTACCAGACGTTCCATCATTCTCGGGGCAGCATTCTGACTCAACGTCCTCTCCCCTCCACTGTTGTGGACTTCTGGAGACTGGTCTACGGAAATGACGTCACCATCGTTGTCTCTCTTACCTCCCCTGAAGAGGAAAAGGAACTAAAGGTATATTTTTCCCATTATCAATACACACGATAATTACTTTCCTTTTCAAGGTGAATTAAGGAACTAGGGGTATATTTTTTCCTTTTCCAATACACACGATAGTTACTTTCCTCTCCAAGCTGAATAAAGGAACTAAAGGTATATTTTTCCCATTGTCAATACTCATGATAGTTACTTTCCTTTTCAAGCTGAATTAAGGAAGTAGGGTATATTTTCCTTTTTCCCTTTTCAATATACATTAAAAAAGTTGCTTTCCTTTTTAAGCTGGATTAAAGAGGCAAAGTGATTTACTTTCAGTGTATATGAAAATGATTGTGAATATTCATGTTAATGTGCGTTTTTAAAGAAATAAAGAATGGAGGAACAAAGGAAGAAAGAAAGAAAGAAGAAAAGACAACAATGTCGTAATGCAGACTGAACCCTTACAATTGAAATATGTATGTATGTATGTATGTATGTATGTATGTATGTATGTATGTATGTATGTATGTATGTATGTATGTATGTATGTATGTATGTATGTATGTATGTATGTATGTATGTATGTATGTATGCGTGCGTGCGTGCGTGCGTGCGTGCGTGCCTTCGTGCGTGCATGTATGTATGCAGGTAAGTAGGTAGGTAGGTAGGTAGGTAGGTAGGTAGGTAGGTAGGTAGGTAGGTAGGTAGGTAGGTTAAGTATAGATATACATATATACATATATATGTGTGTGTGTGTTTGTGTGTGTGTGTGTGTGTGTGTGTGTGTGTGTGTGGTGTGTGTGTGTGTGTGTGTGTGTGTGTGTGTGTGTGTGTGTGTGTGTGTGTGTGTGTGTGTGTTCTACAGAACCAGGATGTGCACTGGCCCCAGGCAGAAGGGAAAAAGCTGCAGTCAGGTCCCTACACAGTGACTCTGATCAGCACACAGCCACTGCAGGGAGCCCACCTCCTGACCTATACACTCTCTCTGGCCAAGAAGGTGTGTGTGTGTGTGTGTGTGTGTGTGTGTGTGTGTGTGTGTGTGTGTGTGTGTGTGTGTGTGTGTGTGTGTGTGTATGGTGTGTGTGTGTGTGTATGGTGTGTGTGAGTGTGTGTGTATTGTGTGTGTGCATGTGTGTGTATTGTGAGTGTGTGTGCGTGTGATATGTGTACTCCCGCCCCTGTGCACACGCGAGTTGTGTGTGTGTGTTTATGTGTGAGGGTATGTATGGGCATGGATGTGTGCAAATGTGTGTATGTGTCTGTCTGTCTGTCTGTCTCTCTGTGTATGTCTGTGTCTGTGTGTCTGTGTATGTACGTGTAAATGTCTGTGCTTAGGGGGGAGGTTGTCTGTGTGTCTGTGCTTTCCTGCTACTATGTGTGTGTACATATGTGCATGCTTGCGTCCTGATTGCTGGCATGCCAGCATGTCTACTTTTTTCCTGTTGTTACCAGGGAGAGTCCTCCGCCAGAACTGTCCAGCTGTACAGATACAGCGGCTGGAGGGGGGAGGTGGGGGGCGGGGTGGGGGAGGTGCTGTGTCTGATGGACACTCTGCTGTCCGCCTCTCCCCCTCCCTCCTCCCCCAGCGCTTCACCACCACCACCCCCTCTACTGCTGCAGTGCAGGTCAGTGCCTGTGTGGACCTGTAGGGGACAGACTGACAGACAGACAGACAGCCAGCCAGACAGACAGACAGACAGACAGACTGACTGACTATCTGACTGAGTGAGTGACTGACTGACTGACAACTTGACTCCTACCCTCGCCTGCTGTCTTCCTCAGTGTAGCTCCCTTACCCTTCTAATCCTGCAGTGCTGACTTGGGTTGCTTGTTTAACTTAACTGAACCTTCAGACATTTGATTGATATGTCAGTTAATGGTTGAAATGTGGACTATGATCTCTGCTTATATGGACTGTTTTGTGTGTAATGCCTACCATTGGCTGTACATTATTAATTTGCTGTTGTCATCTTTGCAGAGCGTGATATTTTATTTAGGATTTTTGTGTTTGTTTATGTGGCTCTGTTTTGGGTGGAAGTGGGGCTTGATTTTATTACTGTTGTTGTTGTTATCTTTGGTCGGGAGTATTTTTGAATGACAGCTACATGTTATATCCTCTGGGGCTTGAACATTTCAGTGAAGAACCCTATTGTCTCGAGAAGTTAAAGGAGGACTCAAGCCAAAATCAGAATGGTGTGTCTTTTTCGGTGTTACAATGTTGCATTTATTTAACAATTATTGTTCATCTCATTATTGATGCAATGTTATTTCATTGTCTTCTCCATCAATGTTTTCTTTGCTGTTGCTTCTGCTGCTGCTGCTGTTTTGTTATTTTTGTTCTTGTTGTTATCGTTGTGACTGGTGTTAAGGTTTGTTGTCTCTTCTTCTTTGTCATTGAAAGCTCAGACTAGACAGCAGCTAATGTTGTCTGTCATGTAAGCGAAAATGCGTCGCATTGCCGTTATGCCCCTGATAAGTCAGGCCCAGCGCATCCGACTTTGGCGTGAGAGTGAATTTTTATTTTTTAGTCTTTGTGGAAAAAAGGCAGGAGAATGTACCAAGAAGGCAGAAAATATACAAGAAGGGGTAACACACAGAAAAGTAAAAAGTCAGAAACAAAGAGAAGGAAAGAAAAAAGGGGATTCCTAGCACAGACTTTCCAGAAGGTGGGGATGCTATTTATACTGGCAGACCCCCGACATCCCCACGGAGAGGTTTGTTGTCTTATTGTTCTTCTTCTTGTTATAATGGGTACTGTCTACTGGGCACTTTATCTTTCTTGCAGTGTTTGCTATATCGAGTTTTGTTCAGTTCTTGTAAACGTCATGGTCGTTATCTTTTGATTGTTAGTCTTTTGCTATCTTTGATATTGTTTTCAACGTAGCCCTTGCTGACTTCTCTTTTCTTTATTTTCTCCTCTTTTTCCTTTTTATTGGTGGTGGTGGGGGGGGGGGGGGGGGGGAGTGATGGTGTTGTTTCTTTCTGAGGTTGTTTCTGACAAGCTTGTTTCTGTGGATTATTTGCAGTGATGGTGTCACCAAGAGTGGCATGTTCGCTGCGCTGTATGACGTCATTACTCGCGTGACGTATGACAGGGAAGTTGACGTGTTCATGGCAGTGCGACACGTGCAGACTGTCATGCCTGCGACTGTGACGTCATTGGTAAGTTTGTGTCAGTGGGTCTCTCTTGGGCTCTTGTCTGTCTGTCTGTCTGTCTACCCCACCCCCACCCCACCCCACTCCCCACCCCACCCTCTCTCTCTCCTCTCTCTCTCTCTCTCTCTTTCTCTCCTCTCTCTCTCTCTCTCTCTCTCTCTCTCTCTCTCTCTCCTCATCTCTCTCTCTCTCTTCTCTCTCTCTCTCTCTCTCTCTGATCTTAACTTTTGCTTGTTTGTTTGGTTTCATTTCTTTTATGTCTAATGATAAGTTACATTTCAATATCTTGATTCTCCTCCCTCCCCCAAACTCCGTGTATTGTGGCCTAAGGCCAATGTACATTTTAAACGTGTTCAGAGTTGGGAGTTCATAGTTCTCTCTCTCTCTCTCTCTCCTCTCTCTCTCTCTCTCTCCTTCTCTCCTCTCTCTCTCTCTCTCTCTCTCTCTCTCTCTCTCTCTCTCTCCTCCTCTCTCTCCTCTCCTCTCTCTCTCTCTCTCTCTCTCTCTCTCTCTCTCTCTCTGAATTGCTATTTGAGTTTGTGTGCAGGCAAGAGAGGGACAGTGTATGCATGTAGTGTTCATCATTGCTTGAACATGGTGCTTTGCCACAAGTATTGTATGCTACTTTATAACAGCAACAGGGAAAAGATTAAAGACGAAAAATTGACATTTTTTAATAATCATGTTATTGTAGGTTGGAATTTTTGTACTTCTCAGCTGACGGATATTAAAGCTGAGTGGTTAGGACCACTTGACTTCAATCCTTTGTGTCTATGAAGTCTTGAGTTCGAATCTTGGCAATGACGTTTGGTGAATTAAGGGTGGATATATATATATATATTTTTTTTTTTTTTAACTAAATCCCAGATTGACAAAGTGCTAATTTACCAGTGCATTGATTCCCTTGCCGTATTTTGACTCCGAAGATGATGTTTAAACATAAACCAGTGTGCATGCATTTTAAAATTTTGTCATCCGTTCCTACCAACACGCAATGGTCTCCTCTTCTGGAAGGCTGAACAGGTTCTAATATGTGCGCAACATGTTCCCCATGCGTTCATGCATGGTACTTAGGCATATATAGTCTCATCTGAATGACTTTGAAGGTAGGAAAGGGATCAGTACTGATTGTTAACACCAAGGGAAAAATCCCCTTGAATGGTGGCTCAATCCAGGGCCGTCAGATCACAACCTCAACGGTCTGACCACTCCGCTTGTTGTTGTATTAATGATTGCAAAAGATAAAGACAGAGTTATATCATTGCTTATTTGTTCAGTTTCTGGATCAGTCTTGCTATTGATGTTGTTGTTGTTGTCATGTTGTTGTTGTTTATGATCGCTTCTCGCTACTTCTAATTATATGGTTTTGTTGTTGGACTTGGTTTTTACTGTTTTGTAATAGGTTTCTCCTTGTTGCTGTTTAATTACCTGGCCGGTATGGTAATGTGTGGGCAGAAGCAATATCGCTACTGTTACGAGGTCGCACAAACTCGGGTGCATGAGATGAGTGTCTACGCCAACACCTAGCACCCTGAATGCTCCTTACCTCACCACAACCTTTACTACCTTTACTACCACTACCAGTGAACATGCCGACATGTGTGTTTGTGCTCTGATCCACCAACATAGTGACGTCATCGGTTTGGTGATCCCTAGATGACAACTTTCTCTAGTTTTGTGACATGATGAGGCAACGTCATCCATTTTTTTGTGATAGAGAAGATGTTATGTTAACACAGTGTGTTAATGTGCCAAGCAGATGCCAATGTAACTAGTGTGTGGATGTGCAAATAGATTTTATGGACTTGCTCCTGGAAATCTTACTTTAGATTTCCAAAGTAATGTCATGTTCTTTAGAGTTAATCCTCATTCTGATAATTCTGCTATAAATAATTATAGTATCTAATTATTGAATATGTGGTCTGCACTTGCTTTACAAATTCTGAATGGTGTTTGCAATGGCGACCAGCAAGGACGCTGTATGTACATTTCTGATTGAGGATGTAACGTTAATTACTATTTTTTTAGTGTCTAATGATTTTTTTTCTGTTTTTTATGTATGTCTTGTGTTTTATATCAACATTCTGATTTTAGCCACCTATCTGGTGAATTACTTTAGGATGCATAATATACAGCATGTGCCATAACTGGAGCAATTAGTTATGGAAAAGTTTGTGTAGAATGACAAAACTCTACAGTCTTAAAAAATGTCTCTGGAAAAAAACATATCTGAAAAAAAATTGATATTTTACAGACAATTGATGAAAAACATTAGTTATGCTTTACATTTGTTCAATGGTTTCATGGAGTCCAGTGTTGGATGTACGATGAAACAGGAACAAACTACTAAAGGTATGTCAGAAGATTCATGGTTTGATAATGAATGTAGGAGTATAAAGGTAGGGTCAGAAAACTATTGAAGACATACTGGAAAGAATGAAACAAAAACTTATTCTGCATCAAAAGGGGATATAGGTGCGTGCTTGAAAGGAAAAAGAATACTGATAAGACTTTTGTTTCAGATATTATGGTTTCAATCACTTCTCAAATCCAGCTCTGGAAAAGTCCTAGAAGGTTTCATTCATAAAAGTCAGCCAAGGAACAGTTTATCAGTCGACAGATGGTTTAACAATTTCAAAACCCAGTTGGAGAAAGGCTCATTAGACAATATCATGAATACTATTGATACCAATGAAGAAACTGAGAATTATCTTGATCATCCTGTAGCTACATATGAAACACTAAGGTGCTTAGAAACCTAAAATATAATACAGCAACTGGTACTGGTCAAATTATTGGAGAATTGCTGAAAGTGGGGAAATAACTGGACTGACTGTATAATTCTATCATAAGAAAAAAGGGGCATAGTGATAAACTTAATAATCATAGAGGAGTTTTTATAGTGACATAAGTAGTGAGTTGAATAGTATTTCCATTAATGATAGGTTGCAGGAATGGATTATGAAAAATTATATTTCTGCCAAACACCAAGCAGCTACACTCCACTAAAGTAACTATGCTTACTCTGCTTGCGTTTGTACAGAAACAGTTTACTCATAACCATAAGTTCTATGTCGCATATATTGATTTTGAAAAAGCATTTGATTCTGTTGATAAAATTTGCTATGTCGTAGTCCCTGAAAAATGGTGAGAAAGGTAATTTATTCCGATGTTTGAGATCCATGTATCAAATGCCCGAAGCAGAACTAGATGCAGAGCTAAGCTGACTGGCATAAATAAGCAGTACTACTGTGTTAAACAGGGAGATGTATGAAGTCCTTTGTTGCCTCCTGTTAAAATTAATGAGTAGGGCAAAGAAGACATCAACAAGTCATAAACGTGGTGCCACTTTTCCCTAGGATTTTACGGAAATATTTATTTTTCTAAATGTTGATGATGCTTACCTGATATCTGAAACTGTAGTAGGCTTACAAAAGCAGTTATATAGCTTGATCAGTGTTGGAACAGCACTACATCTTCAGGTAAATCGGGAAAAAGTAATATCTTTGTATCTAGAAAAGGAGCTATAATGAAAAAATTGAGCCTGTGATTAATTTATATAAACACTTGGGAATTTTTTTTAATAGTGCTTAGTTATACAGCTACATGTAAATAACTGGCAAGTCTACCTAACAAAGATTGTTGTTTCCTTTGAAAGAAAAACTACTATTGCAGAATAATGATTCCTTTGACCTGCTTATCAAGATGTCTGATGCAGAAATACAGTGCATTGTGTTATGTGATGCTGATCTCTGGGTTTGGATTCTGCTGTAGCCGCATTATAAATCATTGAACATTTTTGCTATAAAACAGTTTTTTAGGGATAGATAGATGTATACATAATAAGCATGTTTATAGTAAAACATAAATACTGTTTCTGTTAATTCTGATGTCAGACGCATTAGATATTGGTTTCGTATTCTGCATAGCAATGGGAGCAGGCTACCTTTTAAGTTTTAGATGCTGCTTTATGATTAAGATGATAAAGAGGCAAACAACTGGGCTACACAAATACAGATCTGTTCATAAGAATTGGTTTCGGATTTTTTTCGCTCAGTCAAGGTGTAAAAAATGGTATAGTTTATTCATGTATTTAAACAGAAATTAATTGACTGCTGATGGCAGCAATGAAGTAATCATATGCAAAACAGTGAGAAATATCAAATGTTTGGACACTTCTTAAGTTCACTGGATGTCAAACCTTATTAATTAAGGTTTGATATGATGTGTTGTTTTTTTTAAATCATGGCTAAATTTAGACTTGGTGTATCAGACATAGTTGTTAATAAATTTAAAATCATAAAGCACAAGGGAGATGACCACAAGTTACTGTGCCCATTATGTAAGCAAACACTGGAGGATGATGTGCATTTTGTGTTGTGTTGTCCAGTATCAGAGGATGTTGGGCTTTTAACCCAGTAAAACATAGTAGACAGGTAATCTATTTACAATGCTTACTCTTGGTGCTTAGTCATCCTGAGGGTGTGTGCGCCCTGGCTTTCTATTTGTGCAAAGCCTTTGAAATACGAAATACTTTTTTTTATCTTACATTATAGTTCTGGTAACTGATGATTTTTGTTATATGTTAATTACTGATGTTGTTGTTGCTATTATTTTTTGTTTTCTTTTTAAATCATCATAGGATTCAATTGTTTGGCAGTGCCCTTAATTGTATGGGACAATGACATTTTTGTGGATGTCATTCTCTCTTGTGATATTATGTCGATCCAATGAGTTTATGAAACTGCATAATAAAACCAAGTACTTAAAAAAATAACTGCCGTTTATTCGTTCACTTGCTCAAATTTGGAAATTTGCATTATCACACTACTTTTCGTTACTTTTTTTTATTGTTTCTATACCTTTGCAGAAAGATTTGTAATTTTACATGAAAAGATTAGTTGCTGTTTTTATGATATATCATTAAATGTACATATTTCTTATTTTGGGTGTTTTTTTTCTTAGATGGATGGCATGATGAAACAAAGAAACTGCATTGCTTATTCAATGTACCATCTGGAAATAGAAGTTTGACTTGACTTGACTTAACTTGACTTGACTATTTGGTGAAAACTTCTTTTTTTTGGGGGGGGGGGATATTTCCTATACAGATCTTTTTTTCTTGTCACATTTCTGATTTCTTGTCTGTTTACACATTTGTTCTTATAGCAGAAGCTGCTTATTTTAATTTTTGCAGGCTTGAATTAGTTCCCTTTGCATGTACAGGCATCTTGTCTTGGGACGGGACAGCCTGGTGGTTAGAGCGTTGCGCTCACGATCTGATGACCCGGGGTTCGGGCACAGGTTTGAACCATTACCTAGACACCCGTACAAGGGGATTATTTCCCCTGGATATAACATCAGTGCCAACTGCACTCCCTAGAAAGTCTTTTGGATGAGACAGTAAACCAAGGTGCCATGTGAGAACATATGCACAAAATCTTGTGCACACTTTAAAACATGTTCTTCCTTTTGGAAGAGTAAGCCATAAATTGCGGTGGGAAAGGATGACAACATTTACAAAACCCCATGCACACAGGGACTGGATGTAAAAATCACATGAATACTTATTCCGTTATCCTTTAAATTAAAGGATAGGTAAATGAATGAATGTATACTTTTGAACCTCTGCCTGTGTTGATTTCTTTACTTGACATTTGTGGATTTGCATTCTTTTTTGTGCTTCTTCCAAAGCATCTGATTAGTATTATTAAGTTATCACCAACTGTTAGTGTTGTAGTTTTTATGATTATACCCTTGTCATGTGCCTTGAACAGTATTGAAACTGTTGTGTTATTATTATTACTATCATCTGTTAGAAAACGCTCAAATAAACGAAGTACAAAATTAACTGACCTGATTCCGTCTTTCTTTGGTGAA